>CAEGAF010161402.1:0-11537 GCA_903067075.1 Micropoecilia bifurca | reverse complement strand
CTAGTGTGACTGTTCTAGTGTGACTGTTCTAGTGTGACTGTCCTAGTGTGACTGTTCTAGTGTGACTGTCCTAGTGTGACTGTTCTAGTCCTCCTTGTTTTCTTAGCTCTGCTGCATTTCTTTTACCTCATAAATAGAATAAAAAAAATGAACCATCCACAAACAGGTTTCTAAACCTTGAAATAAAAATGATGTTGTCAGAGTTCTTTTGCATCTGGCATTAGGACTCTATGGGCGGTGTCATTAAGGCTACTTCCTTCTCGTCATTCTGTCCATACTACTCCTTTAAAAAGTAGATTTCCTTCCCAAGAGTGAATACTCTGTCCTAATTACATTACAGAGAAAGCAAAGTCAATTGCTAATCTAATGCCAATTGGTAAAAAGTTATCTAAGAAACAACAGCTAGCTATTTTTTTTCCTCCTGAGCAAGTAGCTGGCAACAGTGGAAAGAAAAGACTATTTAACAGGAAGAAACTGCTAACAGAATCAGTAGCTTTTTCAGTAGCAGAGAATAGTTGCCAGCTGACAGCTGACAAGGCAGAACAGTGGCATGAAATCCATAAAGATTAGTGTTACACAAACTAAAATTCCTACTATAAAGTGTACCAATATAATTCTAGCTATTTTTTATTGCATGCAACGTGTTGCTACAGAAACGTAACTGGGAGTGTAAATGTGGTCCGAGACACAAAACATAGACATACTAAGTCTAGATTCTGATGTTGTCGATATACAATTATATAGAGCTGCAAATCAAGAGAAAATCAAGTGTGTTCAAGGCGTTTGGGTCTCAGCAGCATAATGTTCTGTTCGACCCGCTAACACGAGGCTAAACAAAGCTAAATGTTCTGCGTATGTATGTATTTATGTATGTATGTGCATATGCTCACGCTGACGGCTGTGTGTGTATTTTCAGATTCTAAAGACTTTGGAGGAGCAACTCGATCGTCTTAAAGACCAGGCGGGTCCTGGAGCTCCTGGAGAGACGACGCCTCTGGCAGAGAGAGTGGAGAAGCTGAAGGACAAAGCTAAAACGCTGACCAACACCACACTCAGTATGACAGATGCTCTCGAAGGTAACGCAGAAATGCTACTTTATCGATATATTGTCTTGAATCATGACAAACCTTTGACCTTTCTTTTCATTGAATGCTACTGTTGGATGCTTTTGGTTGTCAGTTTCATGCTTTTTTTTAGATGCAGATTGACAATCCAAATGTTTTTGCTCATGATTTTTTTCCTGTGCTATTTATGACACCAAAATGACATAAATAGGAAATAGAACATTCAATTACTTAATGACAAACAGTATGTTAGTTAGTCATTTTCAGGGGGGAGCTGGATGTAAGATGGCTTCTGAGACATTTGGAGTGTTTTCTGATGGAAGCTGGTTTTCTCTGTGTTTTCTGATGATGGACGCCAGTTTTCTCCTCTTCTCTCCAGGAAAAGCAGACTCCCTGAAAGGACTGCAGGACGAGATCATCCAGAAGTCTGCCAAGCTTGAAGGACTTGACACCAAGCTGAAGGACATCTTGCAAGTGATCCGAAAAAGAGCGGAAGAACTCCGTACCTGTTCGGCCTAAATCACATATGCAGTGGGGCACAGTTGCTCCCCTTGTTGCTCAGTCATCATTAAAATCCTAACCTAACATATTTTTTTTGTATATTTGCACTCTCTGCATAGCACTTTTTCAACAATCATTTTTATTGAGATATAGTAATCTGTGTTTCACTCTACACTCTCGTCCTCTTTAGCAGGTGGTACAACTGTTCTACTTTTCAAAAAGGAACAAAAGGGTCAATGATACTGTACAATATTTATTTTTTATTTTTTGCATCTGCTGTTTGTGCACTTTTAAAATAAATTCTTGTTTACTGTTAAGAGTGTGTGGGAGTTGTTTAGAGTTTGATTTCCTTGTTTGTTTCTTAATTATTCAAAAGTTCTTAAAGTTAAAACTAACAAAATAAAAACTAAAATTGAGAAAATATTTTCATTAACTGAAATAAATAAAAATGGCAATTAGGGGGGAAAAACTGACAGGAACCACATTGTGAGTTTATAAAACTGAAACATACTGAAAGTATAGATATATATTTGGTTTTGTTTATGAATCTGTGTATTTTTTAGCCTTTCAAAGTCGTTTTTTAAAAAATGGTATTGTTGAGTATTCATTACTCAATTGATAACCTTTTTGAATTATGAGACTTAGCCAAATTAGCCAAAGTATGAAAACCTAAAAGTACGACTGAAACTAATAAAAACCAAACTAAAACTACACAATTTTTAAATAAAAGTAGCAAACACACTCTGAAAATGAATTAAAACTACCTGAAGTAGACAAACAAAATAAAACTAAACTAATACCCCAAACTATTATAACCCTGATTCAAAGAGAAACATGAGCAACAGTCACCATATATTTAATGTGAAAACAATACAAAAATGCACTGTACTCTATATGGAAATACAGTCTTACATGGCATCACTAGTGTCGACTAGAGATGCACCGAGAAATGGGCAGCTGGTCGGAGTGGACGATTCGTTACAAATTACTGAACTTTGAAAAGTCATTCAGCAACAATAAGATCTGATCTATTTATATTCAGAAAGCGCCACCAACGCTTTGTGAAGCAGACATTCTTATGAAGAAGAAAATTCAACGACAGCCATTTTCAGTATCAATGAGACGTTTTGAAAATACCTGGATTTGCATATCATACTGCAGTTTTCTTTTCTGGTGTGAAACGACAATCAAATCACATCCTCCGATGGGAACCTATTTTCAAACTTGTAAAGATGCTAGTTGATGTACTAGAAAGGCTGAGCATGAAACAGTCACCATGACTGTTGAAGGCTTTTGAGCCTTTATCCTAGAATGAGAACATTCTGGATTTGGAAATGTTGGCCATCGTTTGGTACAACTTATGATCCGGATTCTCCAGAAGAAACACACAGAGGTTTATGCCGAAAGTACTAACCAGGTCAAATATACTTTTAATTTTGGTTTTCATTTAACTTTTACTTATATATAAATACTTATATATAAAAATACATTGATATTAAAAAATTTCAAGGGAGTCAAAGCCAAGAAGCAGCACATGTCTGATGTGAGATACTATAATCAGGTCACTAAAGGTAAATGAAAATGCATGGCGCAAAGGCTGGACTCAAATATTTAACACTTAGTTATGGCTTCTAAAAGATCCTGATGTGTTAAAGTCTTTAATAGCAGATCAAAGCTTTAGAAAAAAAAGACTGAAATCGACCACAGATTCTGTTATCGGTGCATCTCTAGTGCTGACAGCATCTTTTCACCAGCTTGTGGCACTTTATCACTTTAGTTATGAGAGCAGCTTACAGACATATGAGAGAAAAGCACAGCAAACAGCCTTCTGATGGGATTCAGTGATGCTGTGGCAACGTTTCACTAACATCCGCGTCAGCATGATTCAGCACGAGCAGCAACACAGAGCAGGCCCAAAACATTGTCCATATCCAAAACGTAAATGTCCAGATCCTAAGCATTTTTAAAGACCGCCTGAGCCTTGGTGATTTACCATAAGCTCATTCAAACTGTCACTAATAGCTGTATTTTTATACACTGACATATGCAGAGGTGAAATGTGTGACAAATGAGATCACTTAATACAGTGAGATCATGTGTGAAATGGCAAATGACTGGTCAGAGTAGAAGACAAAAACAAGTTTGAACTCTTCAGTGGCTTTCATTGGATTCCTGGCAATGATAGAAATACAGTAGACAAGCAGAGCAGGTATGCAGAGACACAATAGACACAAACGGATCACAAATGACAGGACTTTGAATCCCATCCCAATTCCAACCGAATTTAAATATCAGTGGTAAACAAATATAGGACATTAGTTAAATGATCTATGTCTATATAAGACAAGCACAGAGTTTTGTTTCTTACTGGGCTTCATTATCAATGAATAATAATTTTCAACCTGTGTCTATCTTTGAACATGTTATTGAAGTAATTAAGTTTTAAACATTTAATGTGTGTATACTGTCTCTGAATCTGAAGTTGTAGAACAAACTCCAATGGGCCTGTTATCTGCAGATGGAGTTCAGCAGGAGGCCTGTGAGGGTCAAGGACTGAGGTCAACTGCAACAAAACAAATCAAGGATCAGAAAGGGGCAAAAATGTAAGAATACAAAAATGCTACAAAAGGAGGGATGATACTTTACCTTCAGAGGGGACTCTGTTCATCACATGATTGTACAGACTCCAGACTGAAGCGACTGGTCCTTCATCTGACTCACAACATCCACGCTGCACCGCAACATACAATAAGAATTCATTTAAAAAAAGATTCCCCCCAAAAATTGAACAGCGCAGCTCAAAACAAAGGGCATCTGAGAGCTCAGTCCTGGGAATGTGGTGTTCAATCTGAACAAAGGTCTGGCAGCGCTGATATTCTGTCTAATGAGGGCATTGACAAAATTCACATCAACTCAAGCAATTCACACATAACAAGCATTGGTTTGATACATTCACAAGGTATCAAACCTCATAAAACTTGTGTAAAACCTCTGAGGGTCGATTAATAAGTCTTGAAAACATGAAGAAAAACGTGAAGCCAAGAAACGGACTGAAATCTGTCACCATTCAGAAAGATTCCCAGCTTTTATAATATAAACTGATCATCTATAAAACAAATCCTTGATACCAAATTATTGCGACAGGTAGTAAAACAAAGGAAATCCTCACAAAAAGTCTTAATGTTGCTAACGGCAACAACTACAGCTGCGTTTCTAAACTCTAATGTTCTACTCTGCCATAATCCAGAGGTGAACATTTCACAATGAGCTAGAAACGGTCAGGTGGCCTTTATAAAACTTCTGACAGGTGAGTTGAAACAATAATGTAATATAAAGAAAAGGAGATAAAGATATCAAGCATTTTCCCTTATAAATACAAAGGTCATCTGCTCATCCACAGAGGAACACTCACTGCGCAAGACTCCACTGCTGAATGTAAAGAATGTTTACTGCTGAAAATTTAGACAAGCCAGTGAAATACTAGGACAACATAATCTGGTCAGATGAGGCCAGCAGTAGATTATTTGGAGGTGATGGGCAGGTGGTGATTGAAGGAAGGTTCTAAAGTTCTAAAGTCTATCCAACTAACCTTTCATTGATTTAATAAAATAAAGCAGAAAATCTGTGGAAAGAACTGAAGAGTGGTGTGAAAAGGTATTTAATGCGTTTCTGAAAGTTTGTTCAATTTACTATAAATATTCATGTGTCGTTCCAGTTTTCACCCCTAACTTCATTTGTAGTCTAATTCATTTGTGTGAGTTGCTGCCGACATCTAGTGTAAATCTTGTCTCAAAAACTCCATGAGAAATATTTGAACACGTTCCATATGTTTTTTTTTCCACATTATTTCACATGGTATATCTAAAAAAACTTCCTTTTTTTTTTCAAATAATATCTCAGGGAAGGAGAGCAGCTCTCACCTGGGAGACGGCCTGAAATGAGTGTCCCCTTCCGAATGGAAGCTGTGGGCAGCGCCTCTTGGATCTGCCACCACGGCAGGCGAGCCGCCAGGTTCGCTGTGACTGGATCTGAGGAGTGGACACATCTCTCTGCCTGACTCTGGGTTAGCGCTCTGTGAATGACTCGCCATCACAATAGGGTTCCCGTTAGGATCAAGGGGGTCCCCCTTATCGCAGCAGGGATTGGGCAGCTCAGAGTCAACCTCAGAGGAAGACTCCACTACGATGTTGGGCAGAGACAGGGGTGAGGGGAAGGACTCGCTGTGGGACAGCTGTAGTTTCATCATGTGGTGGATCACTGAAGCTGCATTGAAGGCTTGCTGTTGGTTACGTACAGAGAGAAAGGACTTCATGAGAGTGGAGAAAAGAACGGTTACTAATTGTTTAATATTAGAATATAACTCCTTATGAACCGTTTCATCCGTTAAATTAAATCAATTGGACGCAGTTTATGTTTACAGCACAAGTTCACAGTATTATTAATCTTAAGATAAGATTCATAAGACAAATAGGTCCAGTTACATCAAAATCTAGTTCAGTTCTAATTTTGTTCAGTTGAATCCAATTCATTTTAACATATTCTAATACAGTAAGACTTGAATACAATCACATACAGCCAAATTCAGTCTAGTTACAACACAATACAAAGGGGGATTCATCTTATTAGTGAACATTTAAAATATGTATTAAGGGGCAGCATTAAGTATTTCTAAACATTTTTTTATCAGTCTCCTTGTTGTGGATGAAGTGTCTCCAGGGATCAATAAAGTGTTATTATTACCTATCAATTATGTTAAATCTAATTGTGGTATTAAAGCAGCATGCAGCAGGGTCACTAACCTTCCATTTGGATTTGGCAAAGTTTCTCCCCATCTGTTCACAGACAGACTGATAAATGTCCAGGTCTTTGGCTGTGTTTTCAGCAATCCTGAAATCACATCAGTAGTACGTGTCAGCAGGAACACGCTGAAGAACAGATTAAAGAACCTGTTTGTGGTTAAGAGGCAGAACTCACCATGGATGCCGGAGGGCCTGTTCAGTAGTGAAGCGTTTCGTGGGTTTTTTTTCCATCATGTTCCGAATGAAGTCTTTGGCTGTTGACACATGAGGCAAAAACTTTATCCTAGATGCTGCTAAATCTGAACATGTTTAAACATCTGCAGTCCTAAACATGGCACTGGTGTTATTTAAGTGTTTTCTTGGAGTCACTAATTTAGATTGCTAAGAGTCACTGAAATGTCCATGAAGCACAAACGGTCCAAACGGTCTGTTGTAATTGCAATATCGCGCAAACTGATCCTGCAATGGTAATTACAACAACAAAACAAAATGCACAGAATTTTTTATTGTATCAGTATATTCTGATCAGTTAGCCAAGCATGTAGCATAAGCTGAATGTTTAAATCCATCCATCCATCCATTTTCTTGACACCCTTGTCCCTTAATGGGGTCGGGAGGGTTGCTGGTGCCTCTCCAGCTGACGTTCCAGGCGAGAGGCGGGTTCACCCTGGACAGGTCGCCAGTCTGTCACAGGGCAACACAGAGACACACAGGACAAACAACCATGCACACCTAGGGACAATTTGGAGAGGCCAATTAACCTGACAGTCATGTTTTTGGACTGTGGGAGGAAACCGGAGAACCCAGAGAAAACCCATGCATGCACAGGGAGAACATGCAAACTCCATGCAGAAAGACCAGGGCTGGGAATTGAACCCAGAGCCTTCTTGGTGCAAGGCAACAGCTCTACTAACTGCGCCACTGTGCAGCCATTGCGTTTAAAATGAAAAACCTTTTTGTCTTTCAATGTGTTCTACCTAGAACTCGTCAAGTGGCATTTTTAACTTCACCTAGTTCAAATTTATAAAAAGAAGGGAAAGAAATTAAATCCATGTTGTAGATATTGGCCAAGACACTGAATTCAGCAAGCAACACAGGCATGTGAACGGCATGGCCTGAGTGAATTTAGCATAATTCACTGTGGCAGAGAGTGTGCTATGATTTGATTACAATACACTGTAGATTCTAGAAACATTGTTCTAGAAGCATCAGAAGGAGGCTTGGGGTCTTTCCACACCCCCGTTTTATGTTCCACATGTGAGGTTGGAGACCGGGAGGAGGAGCAGGCCTGTCACACTCCCTTGCAAGTGGCAGGGACCCACACTGGTGGGTGACTCTACCCATCGGCATGTTGGGGTTCTCAGGGTCCAGGGTTGGGTGCTCAGTCATGTCAGCTCACTCTTGGTGGCTGCTTGGTGAAGGCAAGGCCCCCGGGTTTTTCGAGCTTCTACTGGAAGGCAGCATGCCCTTGAGGCCCTTGAGGCTCCAATCTCTGGGTCCATGACAGGATCTGGTCAGGTGTAACCTGTGGGCCCCTCACTGCAGTCCCATGGGGCTTCTGCACTGTGGCTGAAGGTTGGTTTTATGACCGGGGCTGTAACTGTTTATCAGGTCGCTACTCTTGTGTATTTTTGGTTTTGAACTTGATCATTATTTCAGGTCTTTTATTTCAACATTTCAAACCTTTTTACAGGATGAATTTTTATGTACATCTATGACATGTTGCTGCTTCTGGTTAGTGTAGAACATCTGAAAGGAAGGATTGTTGGGAGGAAAGAAAATCTTTGAAAGGGGTCATAGCTGCTGGTGTTGCCATGGTAATCTGATGGAACATTGTGAGCGATTAATCCAGAGGTTGGGATGTTTATCCAGGATAACAACATTATGAAAGGAGATTTATAATATAGTTGAATTGTACGTCACCATAGTATCTGTCATGGACCAATAGAGGTTTCTGGAGCCAGCAAAGGCCTAACAAATCTCTGATTTTAATCACTGATGCTAACAACACCTCATCCGTCAACAAAGCTGAATAACAATCACAAGCTGACCTAAAACAAAACAGAGACAGAGTATCATCCATTATCATCTACATAACCATTTATCTGTCTATAATGCTATCAAGTGTAAGGTAGGTAGGTGTAAATGGCATTCGGTGTGTGCAGCAACTAGATCTGGCTTAATCCAGCAGGTCAAACCACTATAAATGTCTCCAGAGGCTGATGTCACGTATGCTTGATTAAATATGCTAATCCTAAGGATTATGTGAACAATCCTGCTCTATGCAAGCCAAGTTTATTTATGTAGCACTGCTGCCACACAAGGCAACCCAAAGTGCTTCACTGATCACCAAAGGAAAGACAGAAAGAGT
Organism: Micropoecilia bifurca; assembly: GCA_903067075.1. NCBI lineage: Eukaryota > Metazoa > Chordata > Actinopteri > Cyprinodontiformes > Poeciliidae > Micropoecilia > Micropoecilia bifurca. The sequence continues at coordinate 2,802 of CAEGAF010161402.1, read as the reverse complement.
TTTATTCTGAAAGTTATCTGGAAAGTCATTGCAAGACTTGTTGCGTCAGAGTTCCGAAGGGCCAAGTGGTGAGGGGGTTGGTCAGCCAGCCTAGCATAGGTTTGGTGTTTTGATTGGTAATATAGACATGTGGTGATCTGAAAAACTTCTTTTCTTACCTGACTCTGAGATGTCATCCCAGAAAGGTGAATGGAAGGCATACTCAGCCCTCATGATCTTTGAAAACAGACGAGTCTCATTTTCTTCAAAGAACGGAGGGTAGCCACAGAGTCTGCAGAACGTAGAGCAAAATTAGCTTCCTTTGCAATTTTCTGTGTCTCGTGTAATTTACCATTCAAACAGGTAATGTGACCAAAGGATCTGAACAAATAAAGTTGTATTGAATCTGGTTGTTTGGAAGTAAAACTAATTGATGAAAGTTCTGTGATTTGTAAGATTTGTAAAGTGCACACATAACAGGAGTCATGTTGACAGTTTCACCAGCTGAGCTATGAACACCTGAAGATCCTTCTGAGTCACTGAGGGCCTTTTGGCTGCTTCTGTGTCAATGATCTCCTTCTTTCCATTTCCATTTGACGGATTGAACAGAGCTAATTCAGATTTTCAAAGCATGGACTGTTGTTCCAGGCTGGACGGTACCACAGTTAGTAGCACTTTGCCTGGTTTTTGTCCCCTCTATTATTCGTGTTTGTTCTTTTTGCATTTTGAAGCTCTGCTTATGACCTGATTATGACCCATGTTAAGGTTGCTGAGGTGAAACATACTTACAGGATGTATGTGATAACTCCAATGGACCAGCAGTCCACTGCTTTGCTGTAGGGCTTCTGAGCCAAAACCTCAGGAGCTTAAATGAAAAACAGCGAACAACATTCAGGTTAAAATGCACTTTCCATCAAGAATGTCAATGTTACACAAAGAAAACTGTTGGCATGAAATAAAGTCCTTTTTTTCAGACCAAAGCCTCAAATTATTAGAAATCTCAGACACATAATTTGGAATTTAGTGAAATTTGCTGTATGACAGCAGTGATAAGTTATGTATAAGTAGTAGGTTTGTGTCAGTGTTTACTGCTAAGGATTTTTGTTAACTTGCTGTTATTTGGAATTTTGCCAATAAACGTTTAACAAGAAAAAAAACAGCTGATGTTTTTGTGTTATGCAAAATAAAATGTACTATGAAGGTCCTGTGTGAATATAAATAAACAAGAGATGATACATAGTAGGATTTTGAATTTAATTTTTGTAAAAAGAAAAAAAAATTACAAACTCAGCTTTAATACTGGAAGTCAAGGGGGGGGGTATAAGTTTGCATCTCGCTACCCTGTGATTTTACTGACAAAAAAAGATTCTGTTTAACTGTCTGACCTGTTTATCTTTTCTATTTCTTGAATAATTTAGCATTTACTATAACATTTAGTATTTCTTTTTGTGTCAAGAGGATCAAATTTTGTGACTTCATTTTATGTTCTATTCTGTTCTTGTAATTCATTTTTACTTTACTGGAGTTTTGAACCATTTTTGCCTCTGAAATAAACTTCTAAATGTTGACAGATAAAAAATTATACTCAAAGATAGTGATTAGTGTGTAAACAAGCTGCCTTCATTGGTGGTGTGCAAAGTACTTAACAAATTAGCAGATTCTAATTACGTCTGGAGTTGGACTAGTAAACATAACATGACATGAATTGACAGTATTCACACAAGGTTTAGGGAAACCTTAAGATTGACTTACCAACATAACCTGGAGTACCACAGGCTGTAGACATGACTCCATGCTCAAGTGTCTTAGACAGACCAAAGTCACTGACCATGATCTTAGCGTTCTCATCCATGTTGTAGTACAGCAGATTCTCAGGCTGTGCAAACAGACAAAGCAACATAAAAGATGAGAACTTTACTAACTTAATAAATACCTGGAACCACAGGAACCAGATTTTATGGTGGTCCAAAGTAAAACAGCCCAACTACGGAAGTAAATGTGTGTCTCTAGGTCGATCAGATTGAAAATATTTGAATTTTAAAATCTTGAATGTTTTATATGCATAATCTTTTAACACTGAAAGGTTAAACTGAAAAACCAGCTATTGAAAATGAAATAGTAATGTGATTTTTTTTTAGCTTGAAGTGATAAAAATAAGAACTTTGACAGCCTGGCGACAAGTCCAGGATGACCCCGCCTCTCACCCGGAACGTTAGCTGGAGACAGGCACCACCTGACCCCACTAAGGTTTACATAAGACGGATGGATGGATGTAAAATAACAAATGAAATTTCAACCATGTCAAAAAGAATAACAATGACATTTTCTTTAGGTTAAAAATGTATTCTGAATATATTTTAACACTGAAAGAAAAAGTACAAATATAAAACATTAAAATTTCAGTGGCATTTTATTTATTCAAATCCTTGTGACACATATTTATACCAAACTTTTAACTACCCGTGTATCTGGTAATCACAGCCAGCCTACTTGATTTGCTTTAGTTTCATCTACCATAAATAGTGACCATTTACAATACTGACTTAAACAGTTTTCATCATCATTATTATTATTATTATTATTATTATTTTTTGCTAAAAAAAAAAGTGGATGTGACTTTTCAATGAGTCACTGAACATGATATTTAAAGTGAAAAGTGTGGAAAAAATGACCATACACACAAATTTCAGTTTTCAACTTGTGAAAGGTTGTATCTGGATAAGCTGCTTGGGTGTGTGTGTAGGTTTGTGTGTGTGTGTGTGTGTGTGTGTGTGTGTGTGTGTGTGTGTGTGTGTGTGTGTGTGTGTGTGTGTGTGTGTGTGT
>CAEGAF010161384.1:0-12397 GCA_903067075.1 Micropoecilia bifurca | reverse complement strand
GTGTGTGTGTGTGTGTGTGTGTGTGTGTGTGTGTGTGTGTGTGTGTGTGTGTGTGTGTGTGTGTGTGTGTGAAGGCTGTGCATTAGGAAAATTGGATCTCTGCGACGCAGAGCTGTTTTACCAAAGTAATCACAGCTGATGGCAAGAGAGGGAGGGAGATGATCTGGCTGAAATTCTGCAGCAGCTGAAGTATGGCCGTCCGCGGCACGAGCACACTCTCACTGTCACCATCATTCAAGTGGACATAAAAGCCAGAGGAGCCACTCAGCCAGGTCAACTTTTGAACTCAATTATAATATGAACCTCCAGACAGTCCAATTCAATAAGACTGTTTGTCTCAAACTACAATACAGCGTACAGTGAGTTGCAAAAATCTGATTGCTTATCAATACAAGCAATCAAATATTAACAGCTGTTCAATCAAGAGATTAAATCAGCACAAAATCAATTCAGACTTTGCATCGACTCGTTGCTGTGGGGTTTCTTCTACAGAATGTCTGAGAAAATGTTGCTGGAAATATTTCTTGAAATATTCATAAACAAGTGTTGTAATATGGATGTACATTAAATTTCTATTACAATTGGATTTAGAATCAGTAGATGATATCTGGTGACTGATGATATTTTATAAGAAAATATATTTGAATGTTTTAAATTTTTTACCTAGAAATTTGATCCAAACATCAAAATGTCATACGCACTCACACATTTTTCAAATAACTTTTAAATATTTGGCAGTTTTCCAATTATTCTGTGTTATTAATAGTCATTTAAAGTGTTGATGTCTAAGCATACTGTCAAATGGTTGTCATGCAGTGTAATCTGTATTTTGAACCGGCAATAATTTGGACATTCCGAGGCTGAAAAGGACTAATTCCAAACTGGGAAGATTGAATACAATCTCTGGAGTGTTTGTTTTGCAGTCATGAGGTGAAATTGGCTTTTTTAGTTTTTAGTTTAAAAAGAAACGGAAGAGTTTGGAAGAAGAAAGCCATTGCTAAGAAAACGGTTTGAAATGTTCGTGTTGTGCTTCTGGTCAAAGACTGCAAAGGAACTGGGAATGGGGTGATGCAGGACGGCTGCACTAAGTATACAGTCAAAGCAGTGAAAGTCCAGGACTAAAACACAATATGTGCCAAGAACAGAGAATTGATGTCAGTGAGCATGAATAATTTTACAAAGAAGCAGAAAAATAACTGAAATGTGCAAAGCTGGTAGGACCATAAACCTACAAGACCCGCAGCTTAAAACGCAGAAATAGATTGTTCTGCAAAGCAATACTCAGGCTGAGTGTGTGTCACACTTTTCAGAGTTTTATTCACAACAGTTTTGAAAATCATGTAGCAATTTCCTTCTGTTCACAATGACATTTGAACATTTTTGTGGTGGCCCGTCCATGAAATTCCAAGAACACCTCAAAATGTGTAGTTATAATATTAAAAAAATCAACTCTTTGCAAAGCACTGTTCTTGCTTATTCTATGTTAAAAAATGTTTTCTAATTATGGTGCATTTTTTGAAATAAATGCATCTCAGAAAATCATTGCCTCTTTATTACATGTTTCTTTTCCAAACACTTTTTTAAAAGTTCAAAATAATAAAATGTGCACCTGTTTAGTATTAATAACAAAAAACTTCTGAAGTTAAAACATACTATGGGAGAATTGATATTTAAGATCTAACACCGAGTTACGGTTACTTAGTGTTAAACTCCAGACTCCAAAAAGAGCTACATTAACGCTTTCTGGTGTTGACCAATATACTTTAAAAGTGTTGACATTAAATCTGACATAGTTAATTTGAAACTGCTGGATTAGCTGTAAGCATGGTTGTTTGTCCTGTATGTCTCTGTGTTGCCCTGCGACAGACTGGCGACCTGTCCAGGGCGAACCCTGCCTCTCGCCCGGAACGTCAGCTGGAGAGGAACCAGCAACTCCCGACCCCACCAAGGGACAAGGGTGCAAGAAAATGGATGGATGGATGGATGGATGGCACTTTGACAAGCTTTACACAACAAGGCGAAAAAGTAAAAGGACCTACGTTCAAATACTGCACCTGATTGGCTCAGCTCGTCATTGATGACGTGATCCTCGAGTCCTAATCACACGTTACAGATTGACATCAATGATCGACTGAACCAGAGTCTTTGAATGTAGGCCTTGTACGATTATTTGGTCACTAAACTCATTTTCGTCTTGCAGGCTGACGTTAGACAGGATATTAGAGGATAAAATAGGTTATCCTTCCTGTCTTTACCTTTCTCTCCGTCTATCCCTCTATCTTTTTAGATATTGGTTTTAGCATGACTGAACATGAGGGCTTGTTCACAAGTGTTGCCACACGAGACGAAAAAGAAAAGTATTAGTCCCAGCCCAGGAATTTTTTATAAAAATGTGTTAAGCAAACTGTGTTTTTTATTGCACAGCTGATATATGTCCAACTTTTTGATAAGCTATATTTGAATGAAAGCGATATGTGAAATATGAAAGTGTATGTTATTTGTTGTAGTCAATGATCAAAACTATTTAGCGTAATAATAATTTGGTGTAAAATACAGCTTTCTTCAAACTCCAAACGTACCTTGAAAAAATTAAATCAGTTCCAATTTCTGAAAAAATTAAACAATTCTCCCAGTGCTCTGATCTCATACTATATAATACATTTTTCTGTTATTTCACTTTAAATTCCAGACTACTTTAAAGATAACATGTTTATCAAAGAGATGCACATTAGTAATTTACACTGAAGCAGTTATTTATTCAACCAATGGTTAGTATGTTTCAATATTTAATGTACTGCAGAAAGTGATGAAGACAGAGAGAGGCTTTTTATTAAGCTTAATGGTTGACTTCATGTGTGATTTATGATGCATAGTTTCATGAAGTGCTTTTTTTTCCCCCGATCAAACTATTCAGAGCAGCTTTTTGGCAACAACCCAATTCTTGGAAATGCAGTTGATGCACATTTAATTCTTTCGTGGCATTTCAAAGCTCATTCCAAATTTGGTTGTAAATTTGTATGGATCCACGTCCTGAAGTCTCCAATAAAACCACATGGTGTCGGACAAACGTCTGTAGTGAGGTTCATGTCTGAAACCATCCTTGGAAAGCTGCAGAATGAAATGATAAATGGAAAAATGCTTTTAAAGATACAAATATGGGCAGTATCCAAAGAGTCAAAGAACAGAAGATTGTTAGCTGAACAATTCATCCCCCCTCATTTCATTGCAACAACTATCGACACTCTGCTGTCTGAGTGCCAGCTGGTTTGTCTGAGGACTAATTTTCAATCTCAGCTGAAAGCTTTGGTATCCATATGTCAATATAAATGAAAATTTATATCATATTCTTTGTAACAGCTGTGTGAAGGTGAAAATTGAATTTGTCACCTGCTTTCCTTTTCACTTTGAATATTTCCTTTCACTGATTCACATGGAAGTATTTCCTGCAAACTCAGTTCAGTTTATTTTTACTATAGATTTGGCTTTTCTCAAACTAAAGCCATCTTAATATACTTTCCCTATAAGGGGAAAAATAGGGAAAAATAGAGTTTACAGCAACAACAGTCTTGCCAAATACTTTGTCCTGGAAAGAGATGCAACAAAGGACACAAGCGCTGAGTCAGGGGTGCTTTCTATTAAAGACAGAAAAATTACTCCAAATGAATTGATATAAGATTGTAAATTGAACAATCTTATATCAGGAGAATCCCACATGGAGAAAAGATTAAGAAATTAGAATGAACCAAGTAAGTATTTTTTGCATTTTGATTTTTACTAAAATAGTACAATTATAAAGGGTTAAACTGCATAATATTTTTGGCTGACCTGAACAGTAGCTGCGTGCTTAACAGTTATTGAATCTATGTAATATTTAGGTTTCCCTTCCTGACTGGAAGCAGTAGTCTAGTTTACTGAAATGCACCTGTACATTTACTTCAAGCGCTAGTTTTGCTTTCTAAAGTGAATGTATATAATCTTCTGGGTTCTGTATAAATTACAAGAACTAAAAATTATCTACTTATCGCACACAGCAGCTGTGATGTTTACATTTGTTTTAATAACCTCAGTCGAACTTGAGACGTGTTATAATACCGGTTTTGGTCTCTCCACAGCACAGACAAACTCCTCAACAGAACCACAGTAATTTTGTCTCCTTGCTAGTTGTGCACTAACTACTTCAGTTAGTGTTTTGGTCATGAATTTATTGTTGTCAGATTTCAATTAGCTCCCAGTTGTAAAACTAAATATAGTTTATTAGGACGTTTTCTAGTAGAGACCTTTAAATGTCTGCAGTAGGAAGTTTAATTAAAGGTCACATTAATCTAATTCTGTTTTGCAGTGCATGATTCCTGAAAATTGATTTTAACACGTGGGACCAAATCAAAGGTAGAGAAAAGTAATTGTGTGCAAAACTGTATTTATTTTAGGAGAAAATAGTCTCCAGAATAAATAAATAAAATAATAAAAAAAGTAATATTTTTTATGTTTGGTGCACACTGGCACATTTATGCATAAATATTGCACACAGCTACTGCAATCAAATGTTCTTATTGGTTACAATTTTTTTTTTTAAATAGCATTTTGCATCATGAGTTCCAGATAAGCTTCAGTACACCATGTTTTCCTCTGGTCCATGAAAGAAGAGCCCATGCAGTCCCAGGCCAGGGGTCACAGCAGGAGCAGCTATCTTTTCACCGCACTTGGCGGAGGATTTTACTGCCCTCGACGGACACCGGAATGTCCGTGGCTTAGTTTTCTGTAGCTGGCTTGATATTTTACTGCACCACCATGAACGCCATATCTGTCTCCATGTTTGGCAGCCGCACCTCGTGGCAACAAGCGACTATGTGGCTGCTGGGAGGAGGAGGAGGAGGAGGAGGAGGAGGAGAGGGAATGGTGAACAACATGAAGGAAAATGTTTCAAATAGACAGACGAGCAGACGAAGCAGACTGGAGAAAATCTCCAGGAGCGACGTCAGGTAAGTAAGGAAATCCATTTTATTCTGAGATCAGGAAAACGATTCTGAAGCAGAACTAAGAGTCTTTTTCAAAAGCTCTCATCACTTCCTGGAATCAAAATAGATCAGATTAAATGAGAGTTTATTTAGGCTTTAAGCTAAATGAAATGATATCCTTTAAGACGGAGAAGGGCAGTCAAATAGTCTTTTACAAATCGTGATGTTTGCAAAAACTTGAGCTTTAAGTTAAATCCGTAAAAAAAATTGGATCAAAGGAGCAGAACTGTTTTAAACTTTTAAAGAAATAATAATCAGACATTCACATCTATAACAGTAAAATTGCTCAGCAATAACAACAATAAATAAACATGTGGCTTTCTAATTTTTTGCACTGAGCTTTTGTGGGGAAAAGTAGATCAAGTAAAAACTTTGTTAAAGAAGCAAAGGTTTAAGAATTACTAGGAAATCATACAAAAAATATAATTTGTCATTGCAGGATTACTTTTGTTCAGATTAATTTATTCTGATACTTTGATTCACCTTTAAAAGGACAGCCAAAAAATATACCTAGATATCTGGAAATATCTAGAAAATTTGGTTCACAACAAAAATTGCATCGTCTCATAGTGCAAGGTAGGTACTAATGAAAGGTTTATTTATATTTTCAGAGGTTTTTGCAATATTTCATCAGAAATAAAACTGTGGTGCTTCCAGACTAAATGGCTACATTTTCTTTTAATTTGGCGATCTATGTTTAAATGGTTCAATTTCACTGAGCAATAAGTCATATTTACACTCTGTTACATTAATAATTAACACGTTCACATTTCTACTGGCATGAGCCACAAACTTTTGACAAAACCGAATAATTGGAGACTTTCTGATCCCACTATTTGCTGTTTTGACTCTGAGCTTTACAGATGTTACTTTCTTGAGATTTTATTTACATATTCATTTTACACATTGACTTGTATTTTCAATTTTGATGCATGTAAATGACCTTTGCATTGTATTATACTTGAACTCCAGGGAACAGGAAGTCATGACTGACAGAAAATCCTACCCTGAATAAAAGAGAATGGAGCTGCAACTTAAAAATGAGTTCATTTGTGACATGTAATCAAATTAAGTTTGTCAAGCTTACTTTAAATTAGGTTTGTTTAACTTTAACATGACAACTTAATAAACCTAACATATTTACTTGGGTAAACTTAATTTGATTACTTGAAACAAAAAGTTGGATCATCTGTTTTCTTTTCTCATTAAACACTCGGATTCATTTAAGTAAGTAAAGTAATAATGATGATATTTTATGATTTGGGATGTTTTTTATTTTCACTGCTAAGCTGGTTGGATTTATCTATATTTTTCATTGTGAGATTTTCCTATACTGCAATAAAATATTTCTCTAGAATATACAGAGTGTATTAGATGTCAATTTCCAATGTTTGGCCTTATGTTTACTGAAAATAAACTGATTTAACTGCATCTCCCAGCATTCATACTGAGCAACACTTCTACTTAATTGCTTAATTAGTTTCTTTAGTTATTCCTCATTATTTCACTTTATTTTATTATCAGCATTCATTAATTAGTTGAGTTGATCCTTTGCTTATTGTTCATTTTCTCCTTTTTGGCTCAGTAGTTTAGTTGCATGTTTATAACTACCAACATGCATTATATAAGTTATATTTTGACTGTAAGGCTAAAGTATTAATACATTCTCAAACTTTGGAGAGATCTTAATGTTTATGCAGTATTTTGAGAATGTATTTGGTTAATTATTCCTGATGATCAGGACTTTAACTTTACTAATAATTTTGATAATAATTCATCACTAATCATAATTATTAACAGTTACATAAGCCAAACATTGTTGGGAAACCAGGGGAAACAACCTGCAACTTCACAGTCAGAAACTCAAGCTGCATTTCAATAACAAAGATCATTTTCTGTAAGCAAGAAGATACTGTGCTTAGATCCTTCTTGATATTTCAAAGATGGTCACTAATTGCAGGGAAATGTGGTACTGACAGCATCGGTGAGATTAGCAGGGATAATTGTTGGAGCTGTGAAAGGCGATCGGCTTTCACAGCTCAGACTCTTGTTAGGTTCCAGTCAAACACAGCTGTCGGGTATCGAGGCAAAACTTTTCTTTTGTGCGTCACAGTAGAGTTGGTCTGATTCCTGAAAAGTCAAACACTCTAATTTTAGCCATATCAGATGACCTGTGAAACAATAACATGGATGATATGGAATGGAGTTAAGGAGTTTTCAAAACCAGTTTCAGATTCAGATGCTTTTGATCGACTTATCTCTCTCATACTGTCACAACATAGTGACAGATTTAATAGTATGGATTTTATTTTTTAAGTTACAAACTACAGCTTTAATCTTGAGAAATATTGAAAGCTATGAATCACTTCTTTTCCATTTTATATGATGTGTTGGCACATCACATAAATCCCAATAAAACACGTTGTCACTTTCCTATAATTATGGTCCAAGTCAAAAATCAGGTTTGGCAGGAAGTGACAAAGACCATTATCTTAGGAAGGTGACAACACTGAGAGGATGGAGGGGCGTTCTCATGCTAACTTTGTGTAGCTGTAAAGAGCAAACCTGTTTACCTGCAGAAACAGAGCGAACATGAGTGTTTCTGTCCTGAAAAGTTGCTGCTGTCGGTGTTGACAGTCAGACTTCTAATGTTCTGCTCATCAAGCTGTAAACAGAGTGACACCGAGCTCCTGGCACCGGCTGCTGTCTCGTGAGCCTTGGAGGAACGAAAGTGAGTGACAAAGAATCCGACGTGTTGTCAGGAGGACCGAGTCTTCCTCACTGCTGATTTACAGTAGAGGAGAGGCAGAGGGCCGGCTGGGGCGTGAAGACCAAGATCTGTTTCCAGGACAGGGAGGAGGACAAACCTTTCCAGCGAATGCACAACGCTCCTTTACGTATCGTCTATAAAAAGCAAAGCTGCTCTGCACCTCAAAAAAACTAAAAACAAAAACATATTTAAAACACTTTACTATGCACCAGAGCAGTTTAAAACTATTTCAAAGTAAAACTGTTAAGCTGCCAGAAAGGCACATAAAAGTAATGCAGGGGAGCTGAAAGAGGTGACGAAAAGCAGAAGAGAAACAACATGGTGAAAGAAACGTCTGCTCTGACCGGCATGTGTGCTATTTGTGGAAGAGGGACGGAGGAAGGCTTTAACTCATGAAGATACATTAGAAGCTCTGGCAGGTGGAACAGTGATGGACCAGAGAGCGCCATCAATCAATATGCTCTGTCTGGTGAGACAGCCACATTCAACAGGATGCAACTAAACTGAATGGAAAATGTTTAATAAATAGAAATAAGAAAATGAAAGCTTAAATATGCACCGAAAAAGAATAAATGAGAAAAAAATACAACTTTACAAAAAAAGTAAATATGACAATCTTACAATAAATCTTGTTACATATACATGTAACATGTTAGACACAATAACATAAGTTCTCATAAGTGGCCTCAGATACTTATACATGACAAATAAGTGGTAAGATTGACATCAGGCTGCATTATGTGTGTTCTAGGAGATCGATGTTTGAGTTTCCAGTCAGAAAAACAAAAGGCATTTCCCATGAAGTCACTGAGAGAGTCAGAGATTACTAAGCAGATCTGCAGAAATAAAAGATTCATCAGCTGTTTGAAGGCTTGTATTTCAACAAAGCAGCAGCACATCTAACACTGTAAGGTATTTATTCATGAATATGCTTTCCTGGAATCGAATGCACAAACCTTTAAATAAATATGTTGTGAACTTGTATGTCTGTTTGTTGTTGGGATCACAACAATCCTATTATTGCAGTTATTCTCTAAATTTCCCATCTAGAACCTTCCGAATCCGGATGTTTTTGAAGGATATTTGGGATTTCAAAGTCATTTAGTGAGACAAACTTACCAGAACACATGAAGATTTATTTCTATTTTTCAGCTATTATTGAAGTTCTGGCAGAAAAGGAACGAAGTGGGACAAAGTTCTGGGTGTGAACAGTCAAGCTATGGGAAAAAATGATGACAATGATTCTTGGAGAGGTAAAGATTTTCTGTCTCAAAGTTAGTCTTGCAGTTTATTATTTCTCAGGTACACTTTGAACTATGTATGATATAATTCAGACATCTTAGCTGCAAAATCCCAAAGATGATTCTAGTGATTCAGAATTATTTGCCATAATTTATGGTACTAAACACAAGATGAGCTTACCTGTATGCCCTAAAGACACAGTAACTCTTTCCAATGTATTTAATGTAAAAAAAAAAAAAGACTTTTCTGTCTTCTTGTAGGAATGAGGAAGTTTAAATCAGACTCAAAGTCAGGAAGCTCCAAGAAGATCCAACAGCCCATCCTGGATGTCTCCAAATCGGTAAAATAAAGTTTCTTCAATCTGAAATCAAAAGTCAGAAATGCTGTAAGAGGGAGAGGAGGGGCCTTCCATAGTTTTTCAGAACTTCTAACTATTATAGCTTTATTTTCCTCTTTAAAACTAAATGTATCCCCAGAATGTCTCATTTTCTAAGTAACTGATGGATTAGTTTAACTGATTTTTAAAGAAAAGTATATACATTCTGGCAGGCAACACAAGAAATGTACTTTTCAGCAGCTGGATTCTTGTTTTCATAACAGTCATTAACTTTTCTTTTTCAGTTGTAAATCTTAAACTGCAGCAAACTAAATAAAGGTTATAAACTGCTTCGTTTGGGTTAAGTTTTGTTCTTTGATGACTTTTCATAAATTTCCTTCTTGCTGCATTTGCCCAGCAGTCTAAAGACACCTCAGTCCAACTCGAATCAGCGTCTTTCCATGACAGCAGTCCCATTGCTGCAGACGATGGACCAATGGAATCTCAGAAAAGAGAGACCAGACAGAACGATGACGACGGCAACCTGGACTATCACATCGGCCTCGTGTTGGAAGACAGATGTACGCAGCACTGATTTTCACCTTTCAAACATTTCTTTTGTATGAGTGTATGAACTTCAAATACAAAGCACACATGCATCCTGTCCATGAACAGGATCATGATTTGGGGTAAAATGCCTCAAGATTTCCAGATATACGAAGAAAAACTTGAATTAGAAATAAATGGATGACATCTACATGCATTGGAGATGAATACAATATATAACAGCTGTTGTGAAGAAACAAATTGAACTCAACAAGAAAAATATCAGCTAGGCGTGCACAAGACAGACTGTTAAAAGTAAAACTTCAAGAAATCAAAATTAACTAAAAATCTCTCTGGTTGTTCTTACCAGATGAAATTTCTTCCACGCTGGGGGAAGGAGCTTTTGGGAAAGTAGTGGAGTGTATTGACAGATACAGGTAACCATGCATGCTGATCAGGGCTCAACAGTAATCATCCAAACGCATCTTACTTAGTCACTCTCGCTTAGACCACAGCAGGAGAAATGAGCTCTAATATATTTCTGTCATTTTGTCCACAGAGGTCAGCGTGTGGCTGTAAAAATTGTGAAGAAGTTTGAGAGTTTCTGTAAAGTTGCCAGATCAGAGATCGCCGTGCTTGAGGAGATCAACAGCCTGGACGATGACAACAGATTGTGAGGAACTCGCTTTGAACCAGTTTATTTTCTGTTTTAGAGTCAAACTAGGCACTGTAGGAAGTGACTTTAAGACAGCTGAGTCCTTCAGTCATAAAGGTAGTTTAAGTCCTTGTGGATTCCTCTGTCCTGGTAGCCCCTGTGTGAGGATGTTGGACTGGTTCAAGCATAAATCCCACATCTGCATTGTTCTGGAGCGACTTGGTCCCAGCACCTTCGACTTCCTGCGACAGAACGACTTTGTCGCTTTCAGTGTGGAGCAGATCCGACACGTAGCCTTCCAGATCTTCAGAGCGGTCAGCTGTAAGTTCACATGGTGAATCCTGTAAACTTCTAACCCTGAATATTGGCTTGCTGATGGTTGTGGATGTGACCTCTGAACAAAGTACTGACTGTTGCTGGTTTTACAAATTGCAGTTGCATCGCTTCCCGCAGCATGAATCCAAAGTAAACCTGCTGTCGAAATGTAGATTTTTAACCAATATTTGCCTGTGGATAAAACTATAAAACATTAAATCAAATGAAAACTTTAGGCTTTTTCTGATAAATTGTGGCACAGTTGTTTGCATTTGCTTTGAAACAAGAAGGTCTTATGTTTGAATCATGTGGTTGTCTTGTTTCTCTGGACAGTCTGGTTTCCTCCCACCATTCAAAACATCATCAACTGAAAACTTTACATTGCCTTTAGTTGTGAGTGTTGTTTGCTGTGTGTTTTTTGGTTTTGTTTTGTAGAAGACAACAAATAGATGAAAGATACTGTATAAGAAATTAAAGGAATGACACTGCAGTGGACCCCTGCCTATTTGTGATTCAGTGTTTGCAGATTCTCTTCGATTATTTTTGATGTTTATTGAATGCTAAAAGTGTCAAACAAAATGACAGTAATACAATAAATCCTAAATGTCCAAGGAGTGGGTAGGAGTATAAACTGATTGAAACCAATCCCTTCTCCAACAACAACAACATAATGTCTCAAGAGAATTTATCGTATTTAGTGTAGACTATTTCTAGTCTGAATTGTGTCATGTATGTGCATTGCCTGAATTCCACAGTGAAAACATTCTATAGCTTCCACCACAGACTGAACATAAACACTTCCCATGGTTCTGATCTTACAAGCTTTGAATTTGTATTTTATTCACAGATTTTAAAGAAAATGTTTCAAAGGAAATGCATGATCCAAAGCTACAGTACTTTAGCACAATGCCACTTGACATTGAGCTAAAGCAGGACATTTGCAAACCAGTCAATCCAGGAGCGCCCTTTATTTTTTTAGCGCCGATTGGCTGTATCTCTAAGACTGGAGATTGGAAAGACTGTAGACATTAACTTTTCCACATTAATTTGGTGTTTTAACTGTTAAAAGTGTTTTTTAGAGCAGGTCTAAAGCATTTGCAGATGTTAGCTTACTAATGATAGCCGTTGTCTCTAATCTCCATGAATAACATGGTCATCTGCATGTCAGCTCTTAGGTAAATGTACAAATTTCTTGTCTTTGGAAAGAAGTCTCACTTTGCAGCTCTTAAGCAAAACTAGAAAAGTTTGTGTTAGGATATGTGCACACATTTTATTTTTTTCTGTTCCACCACAGTTCTGCACCGTAACAAGCTGACCCACACAGACCTGAAGCCTGAGAACATTCTGTTTGTCAGCTGTGACTGCGACACGGAGTGCAGCCAACAGACGGTAAAGAGTTCCCTAAAACCACCACAACTCTAATATTAATTCAAAGTTTGACCTAGGTGTGACATTTAGGTCTGTGTGTGTGTGTGTGTGTGTGTGTGTGTGTGTGTGTGTGTGTGTGTGTGTGTGTGTGTGTGTGTGTGTGTGTGTGT
>CAEGAF010161383.1:0-19995 GCA_903067075.1 Micropoecilia bifurca | reverse complement strand
TCGCAACACCAAAACCGTGAGTGAAACAATGACTAGTGCAGATGCTATATAAAGAACTCGGGACCAATTTTTTATTATTGGACATCCATATTTGTAATGAACGGAACAAATCATGTTCTGTTCAATACCGGACGGGTGGCAACATAACTGTGGCGTCTATTCTATGCGCCTTATAATGAGGTGCGCCTTATATATGAACAAAGTATTAAAATAGGCCATTCATTGAGGGTGGCCTTATAATCCGGTGCGCCTTATAGTGCGGAAAATACGGTAATTGTTGTTAGCAAACTTTGGCTCATATGTGCTTTATGAAATATTTCTATTTGATGATTGATCTGAATAGCGTCATGTTCTATGAACAAATGATGCAACCTGAATAATGTGTAGTTGCGCCACTGGTTGATTAGCTAAGACCTCTCCTGATTATCTGTCAGGAAATGTATGTCGCCTTATTTTTGTGCTGATTGAACCAAAATACTCCGAAGTGCGCAGCAAGAGTTCATGTTAAGGTGATGAAAGTTAAACTAGAATAGCGAGGTCCACTTGCTTTATATTTTAATTAAAGCTTTTTACTGATCTGTGAAATGTGATCCCCTTGGACCTTGTTATCTTGCTGTCATAGTGTTGACAACATCAAAACTATTGGTCCCTTTTTCAGATTCTTTGCTTGATTGTGTCATTTCCCCACCACTGATATTCCTGACTCAATGTAAAACCAATGCGCATGTGGCGCACTGCTGCGCACTGCTAGTCTCGATGTCCAATCCACATCAATGAGCGGACTCGCCATTTACGTTTTACAAAGGAATTACATTTTGCAAAGCATTAACAACATGTTATTGCTTTGAATACAGCGCGCAGCTGCTGCCAAGATGCTGTCTTCACATAGGTGCAGGTACAAAAAGAAAT
Source organism: Micropoecilia bifurca (assembly GCA_903067075.1). Classification (NCBI taxonomy): domain Eukaryota; kingdom Metazoa; phylum Chordata; class Actinopteri; order Cyprinodontiformes; family Poeciliidae; genus Micropoecilia; species Micropoecilia bifurca. Next base: position 19,086 of record CAEGAF010161383.1, on the reverse strand, counting down.
AAAGGAGAAGGAAATATTAGTGGGGATTCTCTCTGTCAGGCCAAAGTTGGTGGGGACATGTCCAAACAAGTCCTTCAGGAAGTTAAGCCTATGATGTCATGTTTAATTAACTGTCACCCCAAAAATACTTACATTTGGGTCCCTGAGGACTCTGGTGTCCTCATGGCAGTTAACACACTATTGCCTTCTGAAATTTCTTAATTCCTCATGCCATAGAATCTACAGTTCTACAACAGATTTTGGCTCATTCTGATGTGATAGCATCTCACATTTGCTGCAGATTTGTGTCTATTTACTATGGTACTGTGAACTCCTCATCATATTCAACAAGCCCATTTGAGCTGATTTGAGCTTCACAGCATGGACAACTATCTGCAAGAAGAAGGCATTAGACGGTGGACACACTGTGTTTATAAAGGGATGACATGGTCAGCAACAGTATTCACGCTGGTACTGATACACTGGTGATGCTAAGAAGCCAAACGTGTGTAAAGACAATATCCCCCACATCATGACAGAATGTGTTTTTCAGTTTTAACTGTTAAGATCCATAGATAGACTTCTCTCTCAAAGCATGCTTGTCTGTTCGCATAGTGAAGACAATGTCCACGTTGTCACACCCAACTCTGTATTACACATTGTGTTTCACACTCACTTTACAGCTGACAGATGATTTGACAGCAGCTAAAGGGTAGCATTAGCTGCATCACTGTCATCCTTGGCCTTTGGCCAGTAGCTCCTCACTCATTTTGTCTAGTTTTTCTTCTGTTGGTTTAAAATATGTGACCATGTCGGAGCAACATTGGAAATAAAGATGGGCTCTTTGGCCTAGAGGGAGGGTAGCAGGGGCAATAATTAGTGTATTGAAAAGTAATAACAGTATGGATTAATGTGAGAGAAGTGGAGTGGAGCGCATCATCGAGTGAGACAAATCCAATGCTGAGAATTGGCAGACAAAGCGGAGGCAGTCAATAGGGATTATGTGGGGGGTTAAGCCGCCCCACTTTTGCTCAGGAAGGCTGGACCACAGAGGTGTGGGCTGCTTTGATGACCATGGTGGCTGCTTCTGGATTGGCACTGATTAAGGCCTCTTGGAGATAGGCCTGCTGATGCCACTAACTCAGAACATGATCCTTATGGTCGCTGGCACAGGGTTAGGGATTGCACAGACTTTCTGATAATGGTGGAAGACTCAAAGGCCATAACATAACTATATTTAGCTTCCTTGAACCCAAATGATTGTGATGCCTCTTTAGGGAGATGGTGCATTGACTAACATAGTTGGATTCTTTCGAAAATAGATGCTAATTGTGAATTGCAAAATTATTTCCTTGCAAAATATACAGGAGTCCAGACATAGCATAGATCCCTAACCAGCAAGTAGAGCCAACTCAGATACAAATTCTATAAATATAAATGGCATTAAGATAAATCCTTTCCATGCTGTGATTATTAAATTATTTAGGATCAATTGTCTGCATTTTAAGCTCACTAAATATAAAGTAGGTATGAAAGCCAGCTTTTTCTAATTTTATTTAAGAGAGACAAATCTGTAATCCTAGGTCATAAACAATATTTTTCTTGTTTTTTTCAGATTTTTTCTTTCAAGGAATTGTCTTGTTGCTGTCTAATCACTTCAGACTTTTGAAGGAAGAGGTTTTGTGTTTGCTAAGTCAAGTAAAAACCACCAACGAATCATCCAAAGATAAGAGGCTCAATAAATAAGGTCTTCTTTCTACACCTGACAAAAAACTTCAGCAAACAAAATCAAATCATAACTACGCACTTTATTATCATTACCTATCAGTTCCTTTCTCTGTAGTTATTAAGTTTGTCAAATTAAAAAATAATGCCCCAAAAAGCCAAAAGGTGTCAAGTCACTGATCTGTTACATTTTGCATCAGAGCTGACTCAATTTTCTCCTCTTTTGTAAGTACAAAACTATCTGTTGAGTCTGTCTGAGAGCTCTTGCATGTTTGCTGTCAGGACAGTTAGTTATGGTGGCTAATGTTCAGGATTTAGCTTCCAAGAAAACTTAACGGTTTCACACCACCAGATATACATCATCATCACTGGTACACTGTCTCTTCTTCTTTTTCTCTGTTCCTTTAGAAGTTGACTAAAAACCAGTTACTGGTGCACACCTGAGTCCAAAAATCAGGTCATTAGCAAAACTCTGAATAACTTGACAACACGGAAGAGGTAATTCAGCCATTTGATTCTAGTGTGTTGGACCAGGGACACATTTAAAAGTTGCAGGACACCAGACCTTGAGTTCTGGAGTTGCAGACCCCTGCTGTATTTTATTTTTGTTCAGTGTTTAAAAGTCAGTATCAACCTAAAGTTTTGTTTTTGTGCTATAGCATCACAGCATACGACAGCAAACAATTTCTTTCTGTCCCCTGAATTTGTGGAAGCCTAACAGTTTTGCCTGTAGCAACTTCCTTTTCTAGTCCTTACTAAAGCTTCATGAAGACTCATTTTTCTTAAAATCCTCAAGCTGTTGGACAGCTTTCAACATAATTGTCTCTTTGTTTTTTAACTAATGAACATCCACAATAGAAAGACATTATTTTAATGAGTCCTGTTTATGAAACCAAAAGGAAATATCCATAAAAATAACAAAATATACAGCGAAACAAAACCTAATTATGTTGGAGTATGTTTAAATGTGGCAGACACAGATTATATCATAAGTTGACACATTCTACGTGCTGGATTTATTTGAAAAAGAAGCACTTAGAAAAACTGTAAACTTTGAATTGACTGCTCATCACATATACTGGGTCGCATTTGAAAGCATTCCAGATCAGATCTCTTTACTCAGCTTTCACTTTGCTTCCTGCTGTTGATTACATTTTTATAAGTGTATGGAATAAGAACAACTAAACCAATCCCTAGCAATATAAATATGTATTTGTGTTTCACAATGTAAAAATACATATTTTCCTTCCATTTATATCTAGAGAGTTACTAATTAAGAAAGAAGGGTTCTCATTCAGAGCATCACGTATGTTCAGCAATAGGAAGTAAAAAAGAGTACATGGCTTTCACTGTGGAGAAGGATGTATTCATTAATTTATTCATTCATTTATTCACTGCCGATTTTCTTTGAATATAATTCTTACATTTTTATGTAAATGGCCACATGGGGCAATGCAATGTTTTGATGACTTATCTTCAGTGGAGATCCTTGGACAGCTTAACCGACCCATCCAAAAATAGCCGTGAAATCTGGCCAAATAATAGAGGGGTGGTAGTCTGAGAACGGGGGGCACGAACGGTGGATTTGTGGCAGCTGAGGCTTTGCATTCGAATGGCTTGGTCTGTCTGGAATGAAGAGACACCCCTCCCAATCCTGCACCTCCTCCACAACACCCTAGAGAGAGAAAGGCACAGAGGAGGTGTTATCGGATCCTTGCAGCTATAGCCCCGACTTGTTCCTGAATACAGAATTGGCAGAGGACCAGAAAAGTGAGTTGTCTTTGTTTTGTCAAGTGTGCCATAACAAAATGCTGGGGAACCCCTACCCAGTGACCCTTCCTAGGTATGCAAGTCAGCACACACACACACACACACACGCACATGCACACGCACACACACGCGCGCACACACACACACACACACACACACACACACACACACACACACACACACACACACACNACACACACACTCACACACACACACACACACACACACACACACACACACACACACACACACACACACACACACACACTATTTTATGCCACTTTGTTTGACCTCATCACTTCAGCATAAATACAAAAGCACACATGGTAATGGTGGTGTAGGGATTGCCCATAGTACCTGACACACCACTGTTGTCATGGGAATGACTGTCTCCAAGATGGTTCTAAGTGATATATACATATAAAAAGTATAAAGATACAATGCTGCAATTGTAGAGAAAAATGTTCTCTGAAAGTATTTAGAAATTTTTTGACAACATGTTTTAAACTTTCTCTTTCTCAGAGAAAATTTTTTGTCAATATCATTAAGAATTGTGCTAAATATTTATTACCTCTCAATGTGATGTTGGGTTTGGGGTGATACATTCCAGGTGGGGACTGTGTCACTGGCATTCGACCTGTAAGGAACAGAGGTCCAGCATGGGTAATCACTCTGCTGGACCAATGTGGGACTCTGAATGGGTCATTCCATAAAACATTTATTCCACATCAAATATCTAAATTTGCCAGATGCATGAATAATGTTGGGCTTAATTATATGTGGTAGACAATCACAAAGTAGTTCATAATGTCATCATTATGTGTATAATTAAGTGGACATGAAATGATGCACTGTTTTCCACTTTTTATTTTTTTTACAAATAAAATTATGAAAGTGTTTGTGCCCCGCCTCCTTTACTCTGACATCCCTAAATTCAATCCAGTTTAATCAGTTCTTTATAAAGTCACCCAATCAGTAAATCAGTTCATATGTGTTTAGCTGTTGGCTCCAGTTTTGTCTGTTGCTGAGTTCAACCATTTCATCATATTCATCAAGTCTCAGTCAATGTTTGTGTTTGAGAAACAGAAGAAATATTTCATGAATCATCAAAAATATTTATGGCATTAAGCTGTTTTGTTTTATACAATTATACTTAGTCTGACAATGATCATAGTTAATATAGTAATATGTTTTTTGTTTCATTTTCTCTACAGTCAGCACATGCACTGTTGACCTCAGCAGCACATTTTTTATTTTGTATTTTTTGCAGTGACTGATTTAGAAAAAACTCTCTCACAACTTACCATTTGCTAGTAAAAAGGTTGAAGAATGTGAGTTGATGTGCGGCGCTCCCTGTAGGTGTGGGCACCGCCACGTTGCTGTCTGCCAGGTTACCCACTGAACCATCTGACACACATTCACACCTCCATCACGGTGGCAAAACACATGTAGACTTCTGTAGCAGCCTGCTGTGTCAGAGCATACAGTTATGGAGGTGAATCAGAACAACGCTTTGAGATAAATTTTAAAAAATTATCTAAATGCTTATTTTTTTAACAGATTTAATTTCTTGTACATGTTTGCTAAACTGTGCCTATATAGGGATATTTAGGTTTAATGTTATGCCCATTAAACCTTTTCTCTTACTCATTCCAGTCATATTTCATTTTCTTTCAGTTTATTTTATTGTGATTTTTTTCTAATGGACTTTCTAAAGAGAAAGGAGTGCATAAACAAATAAAGGAAAATTATAATGTGTTTAGCGTTCCCTAAACACATTATATATGTTTAAACACACCTATAAATGCATTATTATACAGCTGTCTGAGTCAATGTGTCAATAGAACATGTCTTATTGTAATCACTGCTGCTGCAAGCCGTTTGGGATATGTCTATGACTTTTACATGTTTAGAGACTAAAAGTTTCACGTTTACATAGACTGTCTATAAAATTTTGTTTTTTAGCTCCATCCATCTTTCCATCCAATCTGACAAGCTTTACTGACATATACTTTCTGAGGATTCTGGTGTAGTTAAACCCAAGAACACACAGGATTTATTCTGACAACTGTATGATTTTAGTGACTTATTTTTAAGAGAATAAAAAAGGAAAGAAGACCTCAAACGAGGAACACAAAAAGTGGAAACTATTTATGAACATAGGACAACCTAAAGAGCTGACAAGATATGACTGAATGTTGGAACAACATATGCTAGATAGGTGATTAGTGGCCCCGATACTAGGCGAGTCCATCTATCTGCAGTCACGCCAAGGCCAACCCACAAGCCAAAGGTTTTGGGTTTTCAAAATTTGGATTTACTCTCAAGATTTCTCAACACTGAGATTTTTCTTTTAGTTGCATCCAAGAACTTTCAGAGGTTCTGCCAAGAATAAATTCAAGAATTTTTAAATGGATTTTTGGGGCTACATTGGGGAAAATTTAATAACACAATGTTTTGTAAACATACATTCTTTTTGATTCCTGGATCAACCCAAGTGTAGAACAATCTTCCCATGTGGCATGAGCCTTTCTCTCTCTGTCTCTATCTCTCACTTTATCTTGCACTCACCCACAGTTTTAGGGAAGGAAATTGTCACCTTTAAGGATTCTTCCAAGTAGTAAAAAGTGTGGTTGTATAAGTTCAGCCAAATTATTTGAGGTTTTTAATGGTTTGCTTTGATCAAGACTGTTGAAAACAAAACCCATAAAGTTTATTGTCCATACTTCAAAAACTAATTTAGGCCAAATCCAAGTGCAAGTAGCATGAGAGGAGCAAACATGTTGAGTAGTTGGCCAGTTAACAGATAGTGCCACCTGAGTTGTGTATCTTTGTAGCTTCTCCCATGGACCTCTTGGCTGCTGCTTTGATTACTTTTCCTATCTCCTGCACTGTCAGTGTAGTCTTCATAAGTTTGCAGTTATTCTTTCTGTTTCGTTCTTTAAAGTTGTGGTTACAGATCTTCTGGAGATGGTCAAGGTTTGGGATATTGTTTTATAACCTGACTCTGCTTTAAGCTTTTCTACAATTTTATCCCTGACCACTGAGATGCATTACTGTGTCTTTATGATGCTGTTGGTTCACTAATGTTCTCTAACAAAATTCTTTAAATAATAAATTTTTCTTTAAAAAACGACAACTGAAAACTTACATAAACAGCAACAAAACAGAAGGAAGAATGGGGAAAGGAGCAAAGACTGGGAAACACTCAAGTAACTGATGGATCACAGATAATCACAGAAAGAACCAGTGGAAAACATCCATCCATTCATTCATCCATCTTCTTCTGCTTATCCAGGGTCAGGTTGTGGGGGCAGCAGCCTAAATAGGGATGCCGTACGTAGGATACAAAGTAGGGAACCTAAGTAGCGCATTCCTACTTTCCCCCACAACCTGACCCTGGATAAGCAGAAGAAGATGAATGGCTGGATGGATGTTTTCCACTGTATATACATAAGTAGGGAGCAAGTGGCCTAAGTAGGGAGCCTTAGGTCACTTACTGCTCTGGACCAGAAGTTTTGATTCTGGTTTCCATCTCACCTACTTTGCTTGGTCTCAAATTCATAATAGATTTTGCAGTAACACTTTATTTGAAGGGGTGTGCATAAGAGTGACATGACACTGTCATAAACATGACACAACTCCTGTAATGAACATAAAGGAGACTTCATGAATGGTTATGACTGTTGTCATAAAGTGTCACTCAGTAAATAATGACACTTTTAATGCAAAGTTGTACTAAAACTTGCTTTAAAAGTGTTAACTTTGTATTAAAAATGTAATTATTTACCAAATAATGTAAAGTTGTTAATTTTAATAGACGTTTAATGCAACTTTTAGTACAACTTTGCAACAAAAGTGTCATTATCTACCAAATGACATGTCATGACAACAGTCAACACTCCTTCATGCTCATAACAGGTGTTATATCATGTTTATGGCAATATCATGTCAGTCTTATACACACCCCTTCAAATAAAGTGTTACAGATTTTACTTGAAAATCCTCTCAAGTCTGTGGTTATTCCTGCTACCGGTGCACGTTTTTTTTCCCATTGAGGAAAATTTAATTATACCATGTTTTGCACACAAACATAGTATAATGTTTGTGTCCCTAGCATCCCTTGCAGTTGTAAGGATGGTACAAGATGCATCCCTACACTATGGTACAAACCGTCTTTTCTATGATCTTTTGTCTTTGTGGAAGGTGTCAATGTGTGTCTTCACTTTATTCTAAGATTGAGTTGCATATGTTTTCAGGTTAATGTTCAAGGATCTAGCCAGATTTCTTTATTGCCTTCTTTCTCTTGCAATAAAAGCTATTTAGTTCATTAGTACATTTCAACCACCAAGACATTCAGATGCCAGCTTGAGAACAGTTTGGTACATTCAGTCTAGCCACACAACAGCTGTGTGTCAAAAACATTTCCCATGAGTAAAACCAGAGATGGGTGATTTAAGAGTTGCATCTCCAGAGGTCCAAATTCAAATCCCACAGATTTTGGACCACAGAACAGGCTCCCTTATCAGTTTTATTAGACCAGATTGAACCTCACTTAGAGGTAACTTCTACTTTTTACTCTCATCTCTTCCCATTTTTAATATTAACAGGTACATACAAATAAATTATGCATGAAAATGTTTATTTTTGAGATTTGGAGAAAGACACTAAATATATTTCTCTTGACCTTAGTTCTCTCTGAATGAAATTCTCTGTTCTTTTTGGAAATTCCCTTTGTTGTTAGAATTCGCAGTTGATCAATCATAGACTATAGATTATATTCCAATAACTCCCATCTATTTGACACATAAACAGAAACAAATAGCTGTATTCAATGGTCTACTTCTACGACCTTATCAAACACATCCTAAAGCAGTCAACACTAGAGTCTGACACTGATTTCAATGTGACTCTATCACTGTCTCCCTCTCTCTTTCTCCCTCCATCTTTCACTTTCCACCCTCCTCCCTGCTTCTCTCTCCCAGCAGTGAGTCCTCTAATCTCTGCTGTTGAACTGCCAGGTAGACACATGCCCTCTGTCTGCAGAGCCAGTGGGTCTGCTTCCTGTGCAGGTGTACCACAGAGAATGCACAGTAGGTGGAAGCTAGGGAGCGATAGCGCTGTGCTACAGTACAGGCTGGCCCTGGAATGACAAGCATGCAGGGTGACCCGGCATGCTTGTCATTCCAGGGCCAGTTATTGTGTTGTATGGTGTGCAGACATGGCAGTTTTGGAGATTATGGCAGGAATGACTAATGCAAGAGGTTGTTGCTTATGATTACCGGAGCCAAGTGTAGTGGAAACTGCAGTAGGTATGGCAGGTACTGAGGGCGCTGGGGGACTGGCAGATGGTGTGCACAGAGAATAGTACATGGCACAATCTTTGGGTTGGATGAACATGGCTGGATTGGTTACTGTGGTTGTGGTCATAGGGTGAGTGCATGCAGTGTGGCGGGACCTGAGCCCAAGGTATGTGGTCAAATAAAGACTCAGGCCAATACTCCTTGACCTTCAACATGATGCTTACACTCTGCCTTCTTGCTGAGTCATTATTAATTTTTGATAGAAGGTATCGTTTCTCCCCTTGTTGCTGGCATCTCTTAATCAATGTTAATTGGCTTGAAATAAGCATATGTTAATTAATGATATTTACTTCAAATTAAAGATATGAGTGGTCCCACAGGGTTTCCTGTTCATCTAATTAGAACCAATTAGCTGCAATTAACACATGTAAATGAGACAGCAATGAGTCCAAAACAAACGGTGTGTATATGGAGGCTGCTGCCCAGATTCCCTTGTGTTGCTAAATATGCACAAGCCCCATGTTTTCCTTATGTGGGCTAGTACTTGTGTGTGTAAAAATGCTACCAATTAACATTAACAATTACAGCATGTGTTGTAATAGACCAGATGCAACATAGTATATTCCATCTTAAACAAAATACCCCTTAAAGACCTCTTCACTTCCACTTCCTGTCCTCAACATGTCTTCTATTTTTAGAGCAAGCTGCTAAACCCATTTGTTTTACAGACCATTCTGTCAAGTGAAGAAAATCCTGGAGGTGTATTAATTGAAATTCAGTTGATGGCACATCTTGTTTTGGTCTAAACCGCCAACCGTGTGGAGTGTGTAGCGTAATCTCACACAGGGAAAATTGCCAGGAAATGAAAAGATGTAAAGAAGAAAGAAGGTAGGAAGTAAACAGAAGTCATCCAAGCATCCACAGCATCTCACCATGCTATTCAGTGTGTGTTACCAGCTCCCCTTATCAATGTGACACGCAATGTTATATTTAGTAAATCTTCTGCATTTTTTAATCCAATTTTTTTAAAAAAGAATGAAACCTGATATGAATTCATATTTTTCTAACTTAAAATATATGGGTTTTTTTTTCTGGGATATTTAAAGAGGGGCATGTATTTTCACATAGTTTCATTTCATAGCACAGTCAAATAACTATTTATTTGTCATATAAATTATGTATATATTAAGCATGACTTAAAGAAGTTTGACTTTGTAATTTGATGTCTTGAAATTGGGCCTCTGTCTCTTTAAAAGATCCTTCTCTTTCCAACATTCCGCCATCAGCATGTCATTACAATAATGCGCCTCCATTAAGCCTTTTACAACATCCATGATTAGTGAAACATGTTGTCCTAAATATGTTGTAATTTTCCTATAAACTAAAAAAAACTAAAAAAAATTCTGTTTGTGATATTATAAAACTCATAACTACTTTAACAAATGTGTATCAGGGGTGTTCAAGTCCAGTTGTTCAGAGGTGCCATCCTGCAACTTTCAGATCATCCCTGCTCCAACACACCTGAATCAAATGAATGACGCATTACCAGGTCTGTTCAGAGCTGATCCTGGTCTGTTGGAGTGAGGATGAATCTAAAAGTTGCAGGTCGTAGCTCTCAAGGACTGGACATGAGCACATTGTACATGTATGAACATGACAAAATATGGTGAGTTGTCAGAAATAGAAATATTGTGCTGTCAAGTCAAAGGATGTGCAGCTGAGTAGAATGACTATTTAAAAAAAAAGTATAATATATCTGCATATTGAGCTTTAACAAAACTGTTTATGAAACAGTGTACAAACTGCAATGAACAAGTAAACATTGCAGGGCTTATGTTTCACCTGCACTTTAATTTGAAATAGTGTGTTTCAGGTCAATATTCCCTTCTATCCTTTGTAGACTGTAGAAGACAAACCTCCAACAACTACTTGAGTGTAGTGATGTAAATTTTACTTTTAATACATTTTAGTTGATCTACTTTGTACTTTTATGGGGGTTTTTTGTATGCACCTAAGTGAAATTTTACCAGACTGTCCTTTCAAAAATTCAGATGTTGAAAGCATGTTTTAATTCATAGGTCTAGACTTAACATGAGTAAGTAAGACATTTTTGTGTTTCTCCCAGCTCTTTTGTGTCTGGACTGTAGGACTACCAGGGAGAGGTGAAATCCACAAAGAACATTGTGTGCTGTCAGTGCTTAGCTGGTGAAGAGACCTGAAGCACTGTCTGGAGTGTTTTGGCACACATACATACACCCTTTCATTCCACCTGGGTATTATAACTTCCCACTATGTGTGTCTTTTTGAAAAACCCCAGACTTCAATTATCCATCCAGCACTGGCGAGGTTTCACAGAGGAACCCAACAGTTACATCTGCAACTTTCCATGCTTCCTTTAATCATGAATAGATGCAGATTATGTTCCTTTTATGTCATTCTTTGCCACTTTCACCATTGCCCAAACCCCCACTAACAACCATAAAGGTAGAAAACCTCCCAGCACAGGGCGGAACATAATCTTGAGTTAGTCGCTGTGTTGATGCTGCATTGACAGGCGTCTGTCTCTGTCTGTGTGTATGTGGTATTTAGCAGATACCCGTCTTAGTCTCCAAGGTTTAGCTGCAGGAGACGGTGAGCAGCTTCAGGATACTTACCACTGTAAGAATCAGGGGCTGGATGGAAGGTGGCATTCCAGGGGGTTTGCCGCTGAAAACATCATCTGCAGCCTTTGTTGTGTGATGAAGAAAAGGTGGGGTGTGAGGGCTGAAGGCATACATGCACATAAGGAGTGATCTAGGAAGCTTAACAAATCAGAGAAAAGCATTACGGCATAACAGGCTGTGATATTTGCAGCTTTATTATTTATTTGTTTTTTGGTTTCACAAGGCCTGATGTGGAAAGAGGAACGTTGAGGAGTATAGATACTGCAAAGAAGAGAGGGGATGCAAAAAACTATACTAAAAAATATTTTAAAAATATTTAATTTACTTCTCACATAGACCAACCGAACTATGTCTATGTTTTATTTTATATGTATATATTTTTGTCTGAATCTTCAAGCTTCAATTCTTGGAGGTCTTTATCCAAGTCTTTATATTGTATTTATAGGCAATATAAAGTACCATGCACTAGCATTGAAATATTTCAAAATGTTTTAATGCTGACATATTAGTAATGAAAATATGCCAACTTCTTGCCTTTTTTTGCAAAAGGAATGTGTGTATTTGGACACTCCAAATACAATTGAATATTGGTTTATATTTCTCTCCTTTTTAATATTACTAATTTCTCTTTTTTTCCACATATCATGTCCCAACAACTCAGATACACACGATGGTGGGTTTGCTTGACTTTACTGTCAATGCAGATTTGCTCTACAAGAGGGGGTTAGTGGTATATGCCTACAGTTGAATGGCTGACAATATCTTATTAAAGAATTGATAACCCACATGTTAACACATTCAAGTGGCCATGTTGGAACCATTATAAAGAGAAAAAGCAATGAGAAAAAATTAAAAATGGGAGTTTTTAAAGGGAAAATGGGGAGATGAGCCTCAGAAATCAGAAGCAAGCATTACAAAAATCCAAGTATATACAGATATCTATGCATATCTGTACATACATATACCCATGCAGTGTATCTGGGAAACTATTTACAGATCTTCACTTTTTCCATATTTTGCTCTTGCAGTCTTAGCTGAAGCTGGGGCACCAGGAGAACCCAGGCATCCACAAGGAGATCATGCCAACTCCATGCAGAAAGATCTCAGGCTGGGATTTGAACCAGGTCCTTCAAGCTGGTTGAAGGCAACAGTGCTAGATTTTAAAATGTATAAAACATAGAAGTCTTGGTTGTGTTGTCATGCATGTGCTGTGTTTTTTTTTTTCAAATGCATGTTTTAAAATGCTTCTTCATCTGTCCTCACTTCTAGATCTAGAATTTCTTTCTCTGCTTTCTTCACAGCTGTGTGGTCACTTCAACAAATCTAAGCAGGTAGGTCCAGCTGGATACATAGCCATTATTGAGCAGGTTGAGTGGGGTAAGGAGAACTCTCCCTGCTGTCAGCTGCTTGGTAGAGATAAAGATTCAGTTTTTACCTGTGTTTGCCTTTACCTCTGTGTCTGGAAATTACACTGGAGAGTTGGTCGATAACGCCACTGGAATCAGACTCACCACAGCGAGTAGCATGTTCTCCTTTCAGAGCTGTCACAAAGGAAAGACAATGTAGCACACCTGTAAGCTCCTATGAGAGCTTCTTTGGTTGCATTGTCAGCTGGGTGTGGAGGGACTGAGGCTGCTGAGGGAAACGAGGAGGTCACAAGAAATGCTTGCCTATGTGTTTCAATACAGTGTTCTAAACATCCTAGTTTTTATTTTGGATGTTTACATCAATTTACTTTGCACATAGAAATAACATTATTTCATAAAATCCAAAAATTACCATTATCAACCCCCTTAAGACCTTAAGAACTGACCTTTTTAATTAGCCACAAATCACTGTAATGAAATCGTGTTTTCTCTGTATGTAATCAATCAATCAATTCAACATAAAACTAATGAAGTTATCAGTGTTTTCAAGTGTCAAGAAGTGGAATGAGTTTCTCTTTAGTCACTGCAACAGGGTCCAGTAACTAAACAGTTTATCACCTGATCCAGGATGCTGCTGCTAGCGTTCTCACTAAAACCAGGAAAATGGAGCACATTGTTATTTTAGAGTATCATACTAAATTTGGCTTCATACAAACACAGGCAGCTTTTCAGATTTTATTTGTAAAACATATGCAAAACACCTTTGTAAATTTATAATTGGTCACTTTTTGCTGGTCTGTCACATAAAGAAACATTTAAATTCAAAGTGAAACAGAATGGGAAAGGTTCAGTGAAGTTTAAAACGTCCCCAGATGTGACCATACTGCAACTTTTAATTTTCCATATTTTTGTGCATCAATATCTTCAAATAAAGATCTAAAGTATTTATTCTATTATTGTTCAAAGCTATAAGTGATCCTACCAAAAAAACAAACCTCTTTATTTCACTCTTACGGCAGCTTTCCTTTCTGTACGTGATTCAAGCCATTCATTTCATCACTCTGTCTTTTTATTCAACTTTGAAATGGATTTCATCTTCTCTTTCCACCATCATAATCATCCCCAAAAAGCTTGCAACTTGTGAACTTGGGGAATGCTAAATCCCCTCCCTCTGTTTCCCCCAACACACATACACATTACAGACAATACATAGACACACACCCGCACCTACACGCACACACACACACACACACACACACACACACACGCCCACACACACACACGCATACAAACAGTCGCAGGGATCTTAGGCATTCATGGGCTGATGATTCCGATAATCCAAGTTCAAATACAATTCCCGGATCACAGGATTTAAATGACATTATATAGAAATTAGATTTCACATCTAGAGCAACTGCACCTCCCTCAATCCCATCTCTTTCTAATTATACCACTTTCCCTTCGAATCTGCACCCGACTCGTTCTACTGCTCCCTTCTTTGTTCATTCTGCTTGAATACAGATTGGGTTATTCTTTAGGTGCACAATGCATCTATTACAATACAAAGTAAGCCGGGAGCTGCTATATTTTCCCAGTGATGGTTCCCCTGTGAATTGGCAGTGTGTTTGATTCATGGTGGGCTGTGGTGTCACAGGGAGCATGAGGAAACCAATCCAGTCCTGTTCCTGTAACTAACGGGGAATATTTACAAATGGAGATCCAGTTCAGCTGAGCTTTGAATGTGTGTGTGAACCTAGAATCATAAAGGTGGTATATCAGTGATATGATTCCACACACTGATGCAGGTACAGACACCCGCTGAGGTCAATTTTCACTTTTGATGATGACTTTCAAGATACATTATACTCTCTGATAGACGGAAACACATCTTTAAAGTTTGCTTGATACTACCAGTAGGTGTATATCTGTGCAATTTATCTATATGTGTGGTAGGAAGCTCTTATAAGGAACACAAATACTGAGCCAGTATTCAGTGTCAATATAAAATTTTTTTTATGTCAATATAAAGATATAATAAAGTCTATTTCCATAAAGAAAAAATAATATTACTAGATCTGGGACTTTAACGCATTAATTTTAATTAGATGGTTACATAGATTTTATCTCAAACATTTTTTTAAACTTTTTTTGGTATAGAATTTGCGTCTTTCTAGTACAAACATAAATTTCATGGACAAACAACCTCTGCATACAGCAGCACTGGACAATAAAACTGCTTCTCCTGTCCCACTGGGGCTTCATCTCAATAAAACAATCTGATTGGACTGTTTTTTTAAGCACAACTTGAATATGTTGTGTTCAGGTTGCTATAGGGAGGTCGAACAGTAAAGCTCTTCAAGCATAAAATAGCATCTCAATGCTAAACATGATGCTGCTGCATCATGTTTAGCATGACGTCTCCAACACTAACACTTTAGCACAGACGTCTCCAACACTAACATCAACATCCATGGTCCACATTTATGTGACTGATCAGAGGTTCCTGAAACACTTGAAAACTAAATGGGTAGAATGGGCCTTTGCACTAATCTGATGATGGAATGACCTAAATAACAGAACAATAAATGATGGTAAATTGTTGTTTTGAAATATATAAATTATATGTCGATTTAATCAATACTTTAGCAGCAAAAATGGTTTTGGAATTGAAAATGTTTCTATTTGATCAATGTATGGTTTTCTCTTAAAATATGACTGATTATTGATTAATTAAATAACCAGCGATTAACTTAATTAAAAATGTTTTTTCTACATTATAATCAATTAAGTTTTTAACACAGGATCATTTGCAAATGTTAACATGGTAATATACACAGGATAAAAATCTAAGTTCCATTGTTAAAATAATAACATTTATAGTGGACACCTGATAAGGACCCTTTAAAAATGGCTCTAGCTGCCTATTTTAGTAGTTAAAACATGTAATATATCTTAATATAATAAATAATACAGGACCTGTGATTATGCTAAAATAGCTTGACATTTTACTTTTTTTCTGCTCTTGGGTGTACAACCAATCAGAAAATGAATGGCACTTCTTTATTGACTTGACTTACAGCAGACTTAGCTAGTAAAGTGTTAAGTAGCATTATGCTGAGGTAAGTCAGCTTCAGCAAATGGCATTTTTTTAGAATGTTTTAGATAAGCTCACTTGAAGCTACGTTCCACAGAAAAATTCACATGTATAATAATATTAAGAACTCCCATTCAACATCAAGGAGTGTGTGTGTATGTGTATGCGTGTGGGGGAGGAGGTCTAGTCTCTATGCAAACTTTATTGTGTTCATAACTGAACAATAACTTTGTGGACTCAAAACTAAGGTTATGGATCAGAGCAAACACTCTTGTTAGGAAAGAATAGTTGGTAGAAAGAAGACAGATTTCATTTACATCAAGATGTAAATGTAAAAATATATTCCTTAATGAGTGAATATTTCAGGCCCTAACAATGGCATCAGCACAGAACTTTTGTCCATCTATCCATCCATTTTCTTGACACCCTTGTCCCTTAGTGGGGTCGGGAGGGTTGCTGGTGCCTATCTCCAGCTAACGTTCCGGGCGAGAGGAGGGGTCACCCTGGACAGGTCGACGGTCTGTCGCAGGGCACAGAACTTTTGTAACAATCAGAAATTAGCAGAATTAAATATCAGAAAGGCTCTTAAAACAAAAATATTTCTGAGCTATTTACTTTGCAGACCAGATATCCAGGTTGGCTGTGTTTGCAGCAGTGGTGGAAGCCTTGCAGCCCTCCAGCCCTGCAGCCCTGCAGCCCTGCAGCCTGTCCCCTGTCCCCTGTGCCCTGTCCCTGCCAGCTCTCATTCATCACGGACTATCAGAGGCTTCAGTATTTGTCATATGTGGAGCGCGGGACTGTGTACTGTGTGTGACCAAACAGAGATGGGCCCAGATAAAAGGATCTTGCCAAGTCTTGATTAGATCTGCTCTCATGTTTGTCTTCCAGTATCAGGGATTACATGATTTATTAGAGTGCTGGACTGAGAGCTGCATACTGCTAACTCTCCCACCTATGCCCCATAGGGGAGTCTGTTCCACCAAACTCCATGCAAACGTAGCCACTGCTCCCTCCCCTGCAGCTTGTTTAACACTCTCCTCCCCAGCTGAAGCACCTTGGGATTTCTTAGATAATTTTCTCCATTAATGAACTCCATGATTGCAAATAAGCAACACTGAAACATCAGATCAATGAACTGCCAAGTGTGAGATTAATTTGTGTAATACAAGCCAATTTATAATATGTGGTGAGTTATTGTTGAAGGTAAGGCTGTGTGCTTGCTATCACACACTATTTTCCTCTATGCAGGAAAAGGTTTTTGCTGTGTTCTGTGTTTAATATATCAAATAGTCAAATACAATGTGCTGTGTAAAATGTATTTTCAGAAAAAATCAATTTAGTAGAAATAATAAAAGATCCACAGCAGCTTGGTTTATGAGACACAAAACTATGTAAAGAAATACGAAGTTAGATCTTTACGTAACCAAAGCAGGAAATAAAATTTTCCTTAATTTGTCAGTGGCAGCTTTTTTTTACCCTTAGTGATTTGTGTGTTCTTTATTTACTCTAGTTTTCTTAATTTTTTACAGACGGCTTCATCTGTAAATGAATAATGACATGTTGAGTCTGGTGTGTGGGATTTTCTGAACTGCTTTTTATTATTTCACCTTTATTTATGCATGTGATCTAATAGACTCCCTTTTAGAAAACAACTTGTTTTTGACGTTAGCTCTGAATCATTTTCAAAGCAGATGAAGACTCGTTTCTGTATGGAAACTCCAGAATAGAGAGGTGTGTATCATGACTGTAGTTATCAGAAAGAAGAACAGCATGTGGAGCATGTACAGCCAATGTTTATGTGCAAATATTAAGTACGGCATGCTTCATACCGTACAGGAATGTCCTTTATTCAGTAAAATACATGTATACATACTGGTTTAATGAATGTGTTAGAAATATAAAAACTGAATATATTCACTAAACCTGCCCTCCTCCTTCAGTGTTTTGCACTTCTTTAGATTTTCATAACTATCAGAATCAACTCAAAAATGTGGCTACGCTGATATAAAAAAAACAAAAATTAAAAGCACAGATTGTAAGATTTTCATCAAATCTAATTTTATTTATTTGGTGTAGAATTTAATCTGAATTTTGAACTCAAAATTAAGTAAATATTTAAAAGAATTAAATTCTAACCATTTCTGAAAATTCTTTTATTTAGCTAAATTCATTAATTACTTAATAAATATTGATATTGTGTAGTCCAGCTGGTTAATTCACTATGTAGTACAAAAACAAACAACAACAACAACAAAACAAGCTGATTTGAGTCATGGAACAGTTTGTTTTGTGAATGTTTGTCCTGGATTTCCAGCATTTAACAGCAAGAGGCTCAGGTTGAAGGAGCTCCGCTCACTAACAGGTTTGATTTTAGTTCTTGTGTCTGTGACTGAGACAGAAACTCTGAGTCACAGATCTTATGAATTTACTGAATCCATCTATGTACATGATAGTGATATTTAATACATTTGAGTGTTATTGAAAAGCAGGTCTTCACATCCACCTAAATAATATGTAGTTGCGACTTTGCTGAAAAGTTTGTTTCAGTAACCCAGTTCACAGACTATATAGATTAATTCCACACAGACTGAAGTTTTCAAGCCTTTCTAATAGTTAAACATGATGCGGTTCTGCTTACAAATGAGAAGACAGCATTAAATATTAGAATATAATATCATTTAAATTAAAATGTGAACTGTAATCTGACAATGAACCTCATCTAAACATATTTGATGCATTAACTCGTAATACACTTCATGAACATAAGTTTTAATGTTTTCCAATTGTTGTTGTGCATCACTAATGAGGCTACAGTTGACTGATGTACAAAACATGAAATAGCAAAAAAACCCAAAAAAACAATTCAGTATTAAATTGATCCTCATACAAACCAATCATTTAAAATGTGACATCTGCAAAATGTCAGTGAAAAAAGAATACTTGGTTTTCTAAATATTTAAAAGATTGAAAGTGGTTGATAAATCTGTTTCATCTCACTCACTAAAGTGGAAATTGTCTGAACAAAACGTGATTGAGACACACAAGAAATCCATCTATAATGTTTGTGAAGTTCCTGGAAAAAAAAATAATAATAATAAAAAAAATAAATATATATATATATATATTTATTTAAAAATATATATAAATATATATATATTTTTTTAAAAATTCACATTTAACACAAA
>CAEGAF010161381.1:0-13973 GCA_903067075.1 Micropoecilia bifurca | reverse complement strand
ATCTAAGGTTATGTGAATGTTAGATCTATTGTTCATTTATTTATGTATTTGTTTGGCTTAGACCCTCCTCCTTGTCACTCAGCCTCCTGCAGTGATTAACAGGCAGAAGCTGCTGGGGCTGATCTGATTGTTTGGTGGAGTGACGGTGAGGAGTGAAAAGGTTTTGTACCATAAATTAACGTTTATATTTGAAGTCAACGTGGACATTATTTTTTGTTATTTTTACAAGTAAAAGAAACCCTTTTGAAACAGGAGAAGTCCCTACGAGTGCTTTTTATTTTTTATTTGAGTCGAAAACCTAAAAGACTCTGGCATTTTTGTTATTTGGACTTTATTATGATACAAGAGTGGCAATAACAATATCTATTAGCTCATTAACTTCACATTTCTCCAATGAATATTTATCAGAGGTTATCATTAGAAGATTAAGTGTCTTTTACTTTGTTTTCCTGTGGTTGTAGACTTGGCAGTAGAAATTGATAATATAGGAATAACAACTTTATATCCCTTTTAACAGGTTACACTCGATTCTGCTCTGGTGCCAGTGGAGACAAAGTGCATGAAGTTTGTGCTCAGGTGGGAAAACCCTGTGGATCACATGGTGGGACTTGACTGATAACGACTAACACTTAAATACTGTTTTAATAAAGTTAATACAGAAAGTGAACATTTTAACGTTATAGCACTGACAGACAGTGTGTTTATATGTTCCCAACTGTGGCTAAAGCTACTGCTAGCGATTTCTTGGGTCCCCCTCCGGGACCTACCTTTTCTGTTTTCTTAATGTCGTTGTGTTTTCCTTAATGTTGTTTGGTTTTCCTTAATGTCGTTCGGTTTTTCTTAAAGTTGTTGTGATTTTCTTAATGTCGTTGTGTTTTTGTTAATGTTGTAGTGATTTTGTAATTTGTAATTGCTTTGCACCTCAGGGCCACCGTAAAAAGGGGCCCCTAAATCAAATTCTGCTCCGGGCCTTGTACAGTCTTGGACCGGCCCCGTAATCTGCTGCACTACGTAGAGATGCGCAACAAACAGGAGATTTAATTAAATGCTGCTAATGTGGCTTCAGTAGCTTTTTCATTTTGTGTTGGTCAAGTTTTTAATAAACGTCACAGAGACTATTTTGGTTGATCGAGTTTATGGGACGAGTTTCTCAGATCTCTGTGTGGCAACGCATTTGATATGGTTTGATGCATCGTGTAACCGGAAAAGTAATACTAAAAGTAATAATTAAATAATATAAATTCAGGGTAATGCATGACTCTGAGAGCGCAAAGCTCCTCACCGGACTGAACCAGCATGATGAGGTTAGAGCTGCTTATTATCCACAAACTCTCCGGCCAACTGGGACCACAAACAATCTTTACGCTGGGCAGCATGTTGAGATGTAAACGCTGTATATAATTGTTCGTTCACAAAGATAAATCATTCTCACCACTCCACAATGCGAACCTCTGAATTTGCTACAAGTTATTCCTGCAGTTCACATTGAGCTGCGCAACCTAGAGCTGCGGTGACTCGTTAGAGGCCCGGTAATTGGCCCTGGCCCCTGGCCCGACTCTGACTTGTTCCGCTAGTGACACTGGGGGAAACCCAGGTTGTGCTATCAGTTCCCTGTTCCCTTGGCCTTTGGTCCATCAAACATCGGGTAGAACTGGATCATGCAGATTAGGGAGAAGAGGGACTGAATTGTCTGCACACCTAAAAAGTCTTAAAATCCTTTCAAATGAATCCATTAGAACTGTTGCAGTTTTATCTTTATGGAATTCAACTGTGATTTCTCCCGTGATCAGGAGATGCAGCATCATTTGACAACTTGTGAGTCCCATCCTTCCACATTCTTCTGTCTTTTCCCAAACAGCCAGCTGAATGAATCTAGTATCTGAATCCAGTTTCTGAAGCACTGCATATTTAACCTTTGTCCATGAATGTGGACAAAGGTTAAATACTTATTTGGCAGCCATGAGAACATCATGCTGCCTCGCCCCAAACGTAGCTCTCTAACGTATTGGCTGTATTTGGAAGACCGACATAGTCCACATGATTTGATCGTCATCATGAACTGGGTTTGAGGAGCACATGACCATTAAGAAGAAGGAATGTATGAACAATGGGTAGATGGTCATTGGTGTGATGGAGAGTAACAGGACTGAATTAAAATATGTGGAATGACTTGGACTGAAATAATATTTTTTAATTCAATAACACATCCACTTACTCGCAATGGCTTCAATTCCCTTCTGCCTTTAAATCTGATTCAATTCTGTGGCACAGCTGCATTTGTGGCTGCATTTTCCATTAAGCATAAAATCCCACAACTTGAAATGACAAAAATAAAGTTTTTCAAAAGTTTTAGCACTGATATGAATTGGTTTTTCAGGTGTGGAAATAGAAGTATTTTGCAAAACAGCAACGGAAACAGTTTTTTCACATGAAATGAGTCACATGATCAACAGTCGACAAAGAAAACATCAGGAGGTGTTAGGAGGATGATGTTTAATTTTGTTATTTTCTGACATTATGCTGCTGGCTCTATAAGAGCTCTCACAACATCACACAGTTCATAAATAAGTTGTGTGTAATTCCAACATGTTTAATACATAACTCTTCTGTAAAAATGCAGACTACAATTTTCCCAAAACACGACACATGTAGCTGCTCCCAAGTAGGGCTTGTCGCTCCAATCCCTATTTAAGACACCAACGTCTCCTCTGATAGGCTGAATTATGAATATATCTCATGTAACTTTTTATGTCTGTTGCTGCCATGATTTTTAAGGACTTATTCCGTGAACAAACTTATTGACATATGATGTAATTTAATTTCTTACTTAATGGAAACGCCGCAATTACAAAATTTGTTTTTTCAACAAATATTTCTGCACATTTGTAATGGAAACACAGCTACTGTTTGAAACATTTCTGGCATTTTTGACAAGAATTTCCCTTTCTGGCACATCCCAGAACTTGTGCTGGACTGAGATCTGGTGACTATGGAAGGTCACTGCAGTACAGTAAACACATTGCAATGCTCAGTAAACCACTTTGAAATTATTTGACCTTTGATGCATGGTGCCTTTTTCTTGCTGGATTTCATCTTGAGACATTCTTACACTGTGGTCATTAGGGGCTGGACATGGTCAGCAGCAATACTCATGATAATTGCAAGACTTTATGGGTGCTCAGGAGGTAATGATAGGAACAAAGTGTTTCAATAATCAAACTGAACTCTTGATCCAAGACATGCATCAGCTTTTCAGTCTGTTTTTTTTTCTCCTTTTGTTTGGATGCGGTGGAAGTCGAGGCTTCAGCGTCCTGTTACTTTGGTCCTAATGAATGCTGGCCGACTTCACTATATCTAGATACCTTAATTCATTGTGTTGGTCAATTATGATTGGTGGTATGGTGGTTTGCCTTGTATGTGAACAAGTAAATGAGAAGGTGTTCTTGAAAAAGGAACACCAATAGACATACTCAATTTGTCCAATTTCATATGTATGAATGTGAATTTAACACAAAAAATGTCCTCACCTTTTTCATAACAGCATGCAGGAGAAGTAGATTTAGGTTGTGTGTCAGCGAGTGAATGGTTAAGGGAAAAAAAACAAAAGCAATACAAATAAATAAATGACTTTTATTTTGAAAGGCATAACCGGAAGCCAGCGCAGCGTTGACACTTAAAAGCACAGAATGACGGTCTCGCGCCAGTCTGACTGATGCGCCGCTGTTGCTGCACAGCAGTTAACAGGTCAAAGTCAGCGCGAGCCGCGGCTGGGAGACCTTATCGCCTCTCGGCTGGACACTAAACTTAAAGTGGGATGAGATCCGAGCAATGAACAGAGGGTGAGTTATAAAGGCAAAAATGATCTTCGGGACCGTTTAACTCTTCTTTACACTAATTATTCCATCTTTTGATGAAAAACAAGAGGATTGAAGTGCGTTTGTTATTGTAAAGCAATGGCTATGAAGGGTGTTCCTTTAGTAATTCAGTCAAAAAGGATGAAAAATATTAAATTTCTCTATATTAAAACCATAATACTTTTTTGATGACGAAAATGTTTGGAGTGTGCAGATTGTTTTTTTTTTTAAAGATGACCTATAAAAGCTCTATTTGATTTAAACCGCAACCTTATGGGAACTTGAATTGTGTTAAAGTAGAAAACATTCAAACATAATGAGCCACAGAATAACAGGTGTCATCTTTGAGATTTACTGCCTGACATGTGATGTTGACTAAAGGTCTTTGTCTATTTACTTCTGCTATCTTGTGCAGCTGACCACAATGACAACACAATTATAAAAATATTGTATGAATACATTTACTAAAGTTCCAACACAATTTGGCTTCAAAGTGTAAAAATCTTTCGTCAACATTGATTTATGGAAAAATTTTAATTTTGCATAGAATATCAAGAGGATAAAGTAACTGTGTATTGTGCACTGCTGGTCAGCTGACTGAAAAACGGTTTCTACATGTTTCTGCTGCTTCCAGGAGGAAAGATTTAGGTGTTCAGGATGAAACTAAGGAAGCCCGACCACATGAACTCGTTTCAGATTGTTTTAACAATCCCCCTTGATCTACTTAAAGTTTTAATTCTGACAGATTTGTTAGGAGCAGTAAGTTTTATTCCACACACACACAAATGATCAAATTCGAAGCACTTCTAATGATAATAGTTATTCCCAATTATGCCTAATTTTAATACTAAATGCTTACTTGTATGTTGTGTGTTACTGATCTCTACTTAATTTTTAATTGAATAAATAGGGTCTGCAATTAATGAATCAATCAATTTTAATTTAAAACCAATTATGTAGACAAAAATATTTTTAATTCAAAAACTCCCATATATAAAATAAAACAAAATAAAAATGTATAATTCAAAAAATCTTTTTACTGCTAAATTACTGAACAGTCTCCTGAGCTCAGGAAAAATATATGTTTGTTTTTGATCTCCGAGTTAATTAAATTTTAATCAAAAACTATACATCGTCACAATAAATGCTTTCAATAAACCTTTTTTGCTGGTAATTAATTAAATAAATACGAGTTCATCATGCTTTTGTATTCATTCAGTTGTCAAGTGTTTCAGAAAGCCCTGATTGTTCATGAAACTTATTTAGAAATGTGGACTGAAGACGCTGACATTAGCGTTGGGTACGTCTGTGATTTTGCAATATGTTTAGCATTGAGAAGTTATTTTAGGTTTCAATAGCTTCACTGACAGGCTAACTCCTATTAGCACAACAATAGTCTTTTGTTAACTGGATAACAGCAACAAAAATAAACAATAAAAGAAGGTGTACATTAAGATGGCTACAGAACAAAGACATGACATGATCAAAAACAACCAAATGGTTTAACATATGTAGGGGTTAGCATATATATATATATATATTTTCCGTTAATCTTGCTAGTTATTTTTGTTTTGCATTATTTTCATATTCTCTTATGTTTCTTGATTGAAGATATTTGATTAGAATTGGAAAAGAGAGGGAGAGAAAGAAAATGAATACATAGACAAGTAAATAAATAAAAATATTTACCAGAACATGGAATAACTAACACATTCATGGACATAACAAAAGAAGTGATTAATTTCACAAAAAAAAATTGTGACGCATTGAAATCTATGTAATTAACTAAACAAGAGCATGTAGTGAGAGGTTAAGCTATAACGCTAAAACAAGCTATAAGTGGCATGTCTGTAAAGGCTACCAGAGCAGAAAGACAAATTACTAATAAATTGAACAATGACAGTTTATGTTAGGAGCAGTAAGTATTAATACATGCTGGTGGTCAACTTATATGATGTCCTTGTCATGCTCCACAACTCCACAAAGGTTACTGTTAGAAACCTATGGAAGAGACGGCGTCTGGTCCTCAGAGCAGGAAATGCATTACTTGCCCCGTAAATGGAGCGTCTCTTAGAGAAGACGGACGCTTTTCAAAAAGCGAGTTTCAGTAGAACAGAGTTTGGTGCCTAAACCTTTCACATGAGATCCATAAGATGAAATAACCCTTCCAGACTCTTAGATGGCACCGATCACATTGAAGTGTTCAACGACACAGAACTGTTAGATGCGAGATGGTTGTGGGGATGGGATGGGGTGAGATTCTTCCAGTGTGATTTAAAACAGCAGATCTTCAAAGTATTAAACTAATTTCAAGTCCAGGTCCTTCATCCATAGGTCTGCTGATGGCGGTGAACTTTCCTAGATGAAGTGGTCCAACCTGTTCAACCAGAGCTCTGTGTTTGATTAGTCTGGTCTTAGAGATGTCTGTGTGATTAAGACAGACACCTTAACTGGATTAGAGAACGGTTTTCTCTTATCTGAATTCTTCTGCTGGAATCAAAAATAATAAAACTTTCAAAGTTAAATGAAGCAAGGGATTTTGTTAATACTGAAAACTCTTTCTGATTTTATACCTTGCATATTCTAACTGAGCAACAAACAATGCATTTGACTGGATTCAGAGAGCAAATATTTTGTGTGTCTTATAAACGTGTTTGTCCTTTAAAAAAAAAGACTGCCTGGCCAAAATAATCATCAACTGGGATTAGGTAAGCAGACAGGCAGGAGCCTCCCTATGGAAACTGATTTCATAAACTTTAGCTGCAGCAATATGTTTCGCCCTTAAGCATACTGAGGCAGTGAGCAGTCTTTAAAATGCTTGTTAAATCATCATCATTTAGGACAGAATGTATGCAGAACTACCTCATATATGGAGAAAAATGCAAGTCTTAATTTAATAAATTTAAAATAATGCATGAGACCTCATGGATTATTTTGAGAAGTGCTTAGAGCCTGGATTAGTTGGCGTTTCTAAATGAATCTACACGTGTTGGGACTATAGAGATCCGGTACCGAAATGAAATCCGACATTTAGCACCGATCCGGTACAGAAGAACAGTGCTGACATTTTTTTTTTTTTAACTCACACATAAATGTACTGGATCTGATAACTTTGCACCAGTACAGCTCACCTAGATACACCAACAGCTTCACCAGTTTGGTCAAACATGTAAAAACAACTTTCATTTGTTCAGTCAGTGCAAGAAGGAGAAGAAGGAGGAGAATAACAGAAAATGGAAAATAAATAATAAGGAAACAGACAGAAACAACAGGTTGACTACCTTTGGTCAGACATGTAAGAAATAGACTGCAACAAACCTTTCAAATGGTTCAGAAAGTGCTATTAGGAACAATAAATATGATGTAAAAAATAATAATACATGACGTCACTCAGAGCACAAAGCGTAGAATTGGACTGAATAGATCTGCCCTTCTGGACAGCTCTGTGTGTGTGTGGCGTGAGAAAAGGCGCTTTGTAGTGCAGTGAGAAAGACACACAGAAGTAAAGAAGAAGGGTGGAAGTTACAAAGGTTTCACTGCTGGGTAAATTCTGCTCCCACCTGCTGTGTGAACTGGACACAGGTCTGACCCAATCCTGTCTCTTCCCTGCTGAGAACGATTTCCTGTGTGTAACATAGACTTTGAAAGTCTAAGACCTTGATACAGTTTGTATTGGAAAACCTTCAGAGAGGCTGAAAAAGTGAGCGGATGTTCATGTGTAAGTTTCATAGGGGATCTTTTGCAGAACTCAGTGTTGTCCAGTTGTGTGAAGTAACAGCTGAATATAAACAGTGCATGATGTGACATATTTGTTCTTGTAGAAAACAGTAATTGTCAGTTGCTAAAATAATCTAACATTAATAATTTGCTGTAAAGTTGGTAAATCCTGGAGTGTTTGGGTTTTTTGTTTTCTTCAGTGTTTGTTGCCATATTTAGTTAAGTCTTGTGTAGTTATTGTTCAAAAGGTCTCGCCGTTTTCTTTCTGGACGTTTTTGTCGTGACACAGGTCTTAAATTTAATTCATATTGGTCTTAAAAAGTCTTAAGTTTGAGTTGGTGATACCTTGGATGAATAACTTGACAGTTTCTGAACTCAAAAACACTTTAATGACAATCTGACTAATTATTGGAGAGAAGAAGAGACGCTCAACAAATAATCTTATATATACAAACTGAGTCTTATATTAAACTGAAGTATTTATGCTCATGTAAGCTATCAAACATTGCCATTGCTTCTAATGTAAATATTTTATTTCATAAATTAAACAAGAAATAAATTTATGAATATACTGGATTTATTAACAGGATTAGTTACTTATGGGTATGTAGGAGTCCTATAAAATATAAAAATGTCCCCAAAAATACTTTAGCCTTGACTTCAGATTTATTAAGGCTGTTAGATAACGCAAAAATAGAGAAAGATAGACGATAAAATCCAGCCAATAAAAATGATTCAATAGATAAATCAGACTGGTTATCTCAGCTCCTTGACTTGAGTAAAGACTTCCAGCTGCTGCGTTCTCACTCTCTGCTCTTGGCCTTTAACTCAACCATCACACCAGCAAAGAGTTAATCCAGAATCACCACTTTGTATTTTCATTCCCTCATCTCTGCCTTTAGTGATATCGTTTTAAGTATTTGTTTCTATTTGTTACCGTTAACACTAGTTTTTACTGCATCAAACCTATAGATGTTTGATCAGCGTCTTCTGCTGCATTTCTGCACCAAGCTGTTAGGAAGCCCCTCTGGTCCCAGTCATCCCCTGGTTTAAAGCCCAGGTGTGACCAGGTATTAACTCATTCTGACACAGACTAATTGATTCCACTGAGGGAAGGCTCTCTGTGTCCACGACTGTTGTCAACTTTGCATGGGTTTAAAATTAATATATCTACTGTTGAATGACCTTTAAAACTTAAGAGGCAATATGTAATTGCCTCTTAATTATAATTAGCAAGGCAGAGATTAGTTATTAAGGTTGGCCGTTGTTTACGGTTGTGCAGGTAATTACTCCTGGGATTAATGTGGTGGTGCAATTGCAAAAACAGTTGATGTTTTTATGTTGCAAATGTGACTGGCAAATCCAGATAATTTGGAAAGTTAATTGTGTAAACAAAGACATGTACTTGGTTGCACTAACAAACAGATAGAACAGATGATGTTAGAAATATGTAGTCATAAAAATACAGGGTGGCTGGGCGTCCTTACATGTTAAATGAATCTATGCAAGAGCTTAAATATTTTACATTACTTTTAAAGAAATTAAGTTTGTTATCACAATAACACCATAAAATATTGTGATAAAATTCTAAGTCCTTATACTTGGATCTCTGACCAGTCTGTTCACACTTACTGTGTGTCACAAACACAGATTCAGGAGTGTAAATATAATGAACCTAATTAACACTGCGATGACCTTTTAGTCTTTTCTCTTTGACAAAATCCTTAAAATACACCTCACTCACTTCAGAGGTGTCTGAGTTTCAGTTTTTAATCACCCTGAACTTTAACTGCCCCTTCCCTGAGTTGCACAAGAGTTAACCACATAACTCTGCTATTTGCTATTTTAACTCTGCTTCTGCTATTTTAAAAAGTGAGAAATTACAGGCTGTTTTCTCCTGGTGTCACTTTGACACTTCAGACTAAACTGTGTGAGTCATTCACCCTGAGGGTTTGGGCTTTAACTGTCAGGATGAAATTGACAAGCTGGCATAAACTTTTCTGGCACATGGAGAATTAATCTCTACATCTGTTAGTGCCTATGGAGGACAGAAACTGAGAAATATTTTAACGGCCCAATAAATAAATCAAAACATTTAAAATGCAATAGTTAATTTTAAAAACTGTGAATTTTACCTTGTCTTAAAATTTAATTGACATTCATATTTATTTTTGCCAGTTTTGTTCCAACAAATTACACATTTAAGCATGTCATATGAATGTTACAGTTTTAAAATTATTGCTTTATGTTTTCCCATTTACTTATTGATGCATTTTTGTCTCCTAATTTTTGTTTTTCCTCACAATTTCTTTTGTTATTATGTGTTCTTTTTACATTTTTCTGTCTCCTATTTTTTACTTTACCTTTAATGATTTTTACTTCATTTTGCAAATAAAGAGGGTCTGAGTTTTAAGACATCAGCTTTTGTCTCTTGGTTGCCTAGAATTACGTTACCTAGCGTAAAGCATTCTGGTATATCCAACCAAAACAAAGGCTAGCGGGAGAAATGGTTTATGTCTTGAAGTCTTAAAAATCTGATGTCATCAAATTCTTCTTTGCATTCATGAAGGAGGAAGTTGTGGTCAGTGTCTTCTTCGGAGGTTTTTATGTCATTACTTTCAGCAGCGTCACCACAGGCCAGGGGCAGAATAGTTCATAGAAATTTTAGCCTCCA
Organism: Micropoecilia bifurca; assembly: GCA_903067075.1. Taxonomy (NCBI): domain Eukaryota; kingdom Metazoa; phylum Chordata; class Actinopteri; order Cyprinodontiformes; family Poeciliidae; genus Micropoecilia; species Micropoecilia bifurca. Next base: position 3,728 of record CAEGAF010161381.1, on the reverse strand, counting down.
ATCGAACTGAGTCTGCTGGACTACCAGGTGTAAAAACAGCCTGGTTTTGTTAACATTGTCCTCAGATCTTAATATGTTCATGTAAAGTTGAGTCATTCTGCTATAGTCTGTACGTGTTTGCACTTTCAGTGTTAATATGGACTTGAATATAAATATGACCAGGTTATTTATATGTTTATTGTTTTTCTCAATTGTTTTCTTGCTGTTAGTTGAACCTCCACAACATTCAGTCCTTTTTGCTCATCACTTTATCAGTTTCATGCCTCACATATTATAAATCCATTTAGCCCTGTGCCAGTTTCTTTCCAAACAAATTTATCAATTTAATTTTTTTCTGGCTTGAAATGTCTAACTTTAATCATAATTCAAAAGGCTGTGTAAATACTGTGTATTGCTTTCTTGAGAATATTCAGCATATGAAAAAAAAATAATTTTCATATTGGAAGTGACAAGTCATAAAGATATAGCCATTTAAATAACATATTAATAAATAATGGTGTCTGGTCCTTTCATTTTGATGACGCTCACACTTATTGATAAACTATTCATTTTCAGAGAATGACACTATTGCAGGTTATCAACTTGATTTTGTGTTTGTTGTTTTCAGGATTGCACTGACTGTTGTGTTAATATTAATATTGATGTGAAAAATGCACCAACCCAACTCATGATGATACATTTTTCTGGACAGTAAATTATTCCTGTAATCATTGTGATAAACAATAACATTGCTGTCTTGAGACCGTTTCCAAGTGATTTATTGATATAGTGGCACAATGATGCAGGTTCATCCTCTCAAAGGCCAATAAACTTTAAATTTGTATTGAATGCTTAAGACTGTAACTCAAAGATATTTCAAATATCCAAAATAAAACATCAATAAAACTGAAATAAAAACCACTTGCAACTCAAAAATTCAGCTAATTTTAATCCATCATGCGATTAATTGATTTATTGCGACAAGCTGGCTAAGAGGAAAGCTGTAAATAGAATTTCCATTTACCAACACTTTGGTGTAAATAAGAAATTCTAAACCTTTTCGCAAACATCAACTGTGTGGGAATGTTCACAGCATTGGCTGGTCTGATGTTGAGATGTCACAGGGCTGGAGGAATTTGGCCGATGAGCCGTACCTCACTGTACTGTGATCGCATTAGACACGTGGAAATAAATGAACTGAAAGAAGAATGTTTGATTCATCTTGTGATCTCGGTTTAGTCTTGGATACACACAGTTTAATAGAGCAGATTGTAATCCTGCCCTGGGGTCTGATCAGCACTTTACCTCTCTATAGACACTTAGTGTTTACTTTGCAAGTAAACAAACTGCTTCTCTACAAATTGGTTAAAAACGGACTAATTTCAATTTCTTCCTTTATGCATGTGTGGTGATTAAAGTTATGTTGGGTTCTGGTTAGGCATGGAGGAGATGTTGGAGGAGGATGACGGCACGGCATGTTGTTTTTCTATTTTATTTTATTTTTTAAAGATTTATTACGTGAAAGGTTCCCAGAAAATGTTTACCTTTTGAAACTCATTATTTTCCACGTTTTGTCTAAAAAAAATAATCAGAAATTAATCTCAAACTCTTTTTTTCAGCTTTTGGAGCTCAAAAATGTCCTTGCTTTTTTTTTTTAGAAAATTTCTCATGCTAATCTCAAAATTTCAATGTTTTCTGCAGAGATTTACTCCTCCCTTTTCTTTTATCTACAAATGCCCTGATACGCTGTTGTAGTTTTGACCTATTTTGGCTTTCAAACTGTCTTTTAAAATTATTCTAATTTATTTTTATATCTAGGTAATACTTTCCTGTTTTTCACTGTTATCAGGTGTAGATGTTTCGGATTGTGTTACTGTTACTTTTTTTGTTTTTCATTAATTTGTTGTCTTTAATGTTGTGGCTTGGCACATCTCCAGTGTGTCTTCATTACCGACAGTAGAGACAGTGTCTCCTTTGTGGCCGTTTGCAGATCCACAGACGATCAAGTCAGTTCAATTCAAAAATACTTGGATCAATCCCAAAGGGAAATTAAATAGTCATGTGAGGTCCTTGTGTTTCTCTCTCTCTGTGTGTTTGTGTATAGGTGTGCGTGTGCATGTGTGTGTGTGTTTGCATTCATACATGTCTTTACATGTGAATGTTTGGTTGCAGTGTTTTCATTGTTTTTGTTCCACGACTTCTGTAAAGCATCTTTTTGTGTGGAAGCTGCTTCAGATATAAGGGTTGATGAGGGTCTTAGCGCCATCAATCATGCTCTTGTACATGCTGCTGAATGTAATAATGGTCAAGAATCAACTTACAATTAGAGGAAAACTGTTTATCTTCTAACATCTGGGGCTATTCTAACTAGACTTAGCATTCATGTCTGTTTCCATAGCAGGGAAACTAGCTGTAACGTAGCAGAGCTCAAGGAGTAGGGGGTGAATTACACAAACATGATTGACAGCAATAAGGCCCTCCTCCTGGCTCTGACTGGTTGATTTTGAAGCAGTGTTTGTCTGCAGATGGAAGGAGAACCACAGGGAGGAGGCAGATAAGCTGGATTTCTTAGTGTCAGGACATTAGGGCAGTTTTAACAAGTATATAAAAATCACATTGTTACCAAAGTTAAAAACTGCAGTCTCTAAATACTTGGACTTTTTTTTGCAACATAACAACAAAAAAGATGTCACGTATCCCCTCCAAGGTGTGGAGAGCCATGGAGCTCCTCCTGTGGCTGACCAGAACTTTTTTTTGTTAGACCCAGTAAGCAAACAAAAATTGGACTTTATTTACCCTAATTGCCTGTCTAATAAAGTTTGTCCTGCCCAGACAAACCTTATTAATGCCATCCTGGGTGAACCATGTGATCCACCCAACCACCTTTCAACTTCATAATTTATTTCTTCTTCCATAGACATCTTTACAAGATCGTCTTTTCTATCAAATTTGTATGTATTTTAGATAGAAGCCAATGACGATTAGACACGGCCATATAAAGTCTTAATGTTGCAGCATAATTTCTTTACTCCCACGTCTGCCATTTTTTCTGTCTGCTATATAAATTCAAAATGTCTAAAACCGGTGTTTGTCCTAAGCTGCTGCAACAGTCATCTTAGACTGGTGAAGGTGAATTTAGCGAATGATGCAATCTACTTCACAGCGACCTCCTCTGATCCCCGTGTTTTCACCAGGAAGGAAGCACTCATTCCACCTGCATCCTCTGATTTCATGCCCCGTATGTTCGCAACATCAAACTCGTTTGGAGTGAAGGGATTATATTTTACACACTTAGCTGGCTAAGTGGAAAAGTTCCAGCATTTTAATGCTGTAGTACAAATTGCAATGATATGTTTTCAGGGCTACAACAGAGAAACCTTTGTATATGAAAGAATAATAAGATGTGAAAGTCTGAAGAGTTTGGGGGAATGTCTGAGCAGCTCTTTTTTATGGCTGCTGTTATTGACGTACTTTGGCTCAGATTTGGTCATTTAACAATGGAGCCGTGACGTTCCGGGTTCTTTCAGAGATATGACATAAAATGGTGAAGACCAAATTAGAAGCTGTATTCTTCCAAAGTATTGACTCTCGTAATTCTTCGCCCCACATTTTCAAATAACAATCAAAGTCCAGAACAAAATGATACTTAACTGTGAAGTTGAAGGAAGAATATCCATCCATCCATCCATCCATTTTCTTCCGCTTATCCGGAGTCGGGTCGCGGGGGCAGCAGCTTCAGAAGGGAGGCC
>CAEGAF010161376.1:0-10774 GCA_903067075.1 Micropoecilia bifurca | reverse complement strand
GTGTGTGTGTGTGTGTGTGTGTGTGTGTGTGTGTGTGTGTGTGTGTGTGTGTGTGTGTGTGTGTGTGTGTGTGTTGCACCTGTTTGCGTGTCTTGCTTGCACACTCCTCCAGCGTTTCTGCTGCCTCCAGTTTGCCTTGACGACGGTACAACGCTCCCAAGCTCTTCAGGGTCGTGTTCACAGTTGGACTACAACAAAAAGGAAAAAAAATAAAAAAATTCAATGAGCAAAATTTTTTTTAACTTTTTTAAATTATTTGGCAAATCCAGATGCCTGAATGTAAGAATGACGAGTCGTTTTTCTCTATTTTTGAGGACATCGTGAGGTCACTTCCTCATAAATCAGGATGTAAACTGGTCATTTGTGGCACTATTAATCCCCCATCACTTTGCCTCCTTTAGGAATTTGTGTTGATTCATTGATAGTTTCTCACCTGTCCACCTTGCAGGCCTTGTACCAGCTCCCATACTCCACATACGGCCCAGAGTCCTTCTGTTTGCTCTGACGCAGACGGAGAGAGAAACACGCAGGCGGCGATCAGGAGGAGAATAAGCAGAGAGAGAAAGAAGTCAAGGGTAAAAAAAAAAAAAACGAGCCGTCAAACAGAAAATCGAAGCGTCTCTGTTGTCTTTTTTTTTTTAACGTGGCAGCAGGCGCATCAAAGGTCAACGTTAATGACTGACCTTGCTTTCTTCCCTCTCCTCTGCGTGCATCCAGATGGGCTTATTGTCATCTACAAAATGAGACGAGGAAAAACCCAATTTTAAAACATTCCAGGCTCATCGCCAACGATTATTTTTGGTAAACTAAATGTTCTGGCAATCTAAAAAATTGGCACATTCTGCACATTTGTCATTTAACCAGTTAAACCTTTTTATGCAGTAGTAGAAGTACATTAAAAGGTGCAAGCAAATAAATTAATTAGATTTGTTTTTAAGTGCAATGCAGTAACATAATTCCTTTGGTGTAAACTTGATTATTTGTAGCAAAGAATGAAAACTACTAACATCAATATGTTCCTTCTGCTCGACTTAACAACACAGTGTATAATGATTGTTTTTACATTAACCAGCTAATAACTGGATAACATAGAGATAATTAATAGTTTTTTTTTAGCTACGCCACTTGATAAGTTCTGGGAAAAACATATTTACAGAAGAAGAAGTAATGTGTTCATAAATACGAAATATTCATATGTTTTTCTTAAAGGTTTGGCTTAATTACTGCTTTGAATACGTCAATCATTTAGCAAACGTCATGTTTCAGAGACTACATAGTTAACGGTTAATCGATTTCTAAAGTTAGTTGACGATTACTTCAATAATCAATTAACTGCAATTAACAGTTTCGACCCCAAACCCTCGATGTGATTTTTCTCAAATTACGCACAGCAGTTGTTCATCGAGCTTCAGCTGAGGCCCGGTCTGGTTCTGACCGCAGCAGCGGTTTGTAAAGCCTTGGTACGACAGAGGGAAACGGGAACATGAAGCAGCTTCGGTATCACAGAGTAATCCTCTGACCTGCTGGGAGGTCAGTGTGGTGAAGGGATCAGAGGGCGTGGCCAAAACAACAATCTGGGATGAAGCTGCCAGAGAGGAAGGAACCGACTGATAGAAAAAACCCAGCTGAAACATGAACCCGTGACTCTCCTCCTGTCTGCAGGTTTCAGCAAGTCAAATATTGAAAGAACTTTTTAATGCCACATGGGTTGAGCTTCGGATTGCCGTCTACAGCCTTAAAATTGTGCCACGTTTAAACGTTTTCTTGCACAGAATGGACCAAGCCTCGTACAGGTTGGCAACGGAAACGAGACGGCAACGAAAACTAACAAATCTCTGCTTAAAGGGGTCAACACACGTTAGGCGACGTTGAGACCTGCGACACGACACGAGTTGAATGACGCTAAACCTTTGTTGCTGTTGTCGCAATCGTGTCCTGAGCGTCAGGTAGAGATGACTTCTGCCTGTCGCCGTTTGTCGCTCTTCGTGCATTGAGCCCATGACCGACACATAGAGCTAGCTAGCTAATTAGCAAGCAAGGGGATATTAGCCGCTAGTTATCGGTAGCTTGAACTGCCTCAAAACGCAGCGAAGATGTCGGCGCACAACTCAAAACGTTTGCTTGACAGTAAAGTTCCAAGAGGAAAAATAACTGCACATACGAGGTTAAATAGTCTTGTTGCACAACATTTAAAACTTGTATTAGCACATTTTTAAGGCCTTAATTTTAGATGCATGAAATTGAGTGTTTTTACGGGCTCCTAGCTGAGCTGCTAGCTAAGCTGCTGATGTTTTCACTCACTGTTGACTGATCCGAACTCCTTCTCATGCGCTCGGGTCAGGATCTCTTTGTACAGAACTTCTGCATCTTTGAACTTGCCCTGCTTCAGGTAGCAAGTGGCCTAAAGGGAAACGACACGAATCAGTGCGCTGACGGTGGTTGCCTTGGACACTAGACATGTTGTAGAGAAAGGACGTAGGGAGGATTCAGGACGCCGAGCTGTGACCGTCGGGTTCCCACCAGGTTGTTCTTGGTCCTGGCCACGCTGGGGTCGTCGGTTCCCAGCTTGGACTCGAAGATCTCCAGGGCCCGTTTGTAGTAATACTCCACCTCGTCGTACTTGGCCTGGTTCAGGCACAGCAGGGCCAGGTTGTTCAGCTGCTTGGCTACGTCCGGATGGGACTTCCCCAGCACCTGGATGCAAACAAACGACAGACATCGTTTGCATCAGGCTTTCACTCAAATGAAAAACTCATTTGAAAGCGGCGCTGCTCTGGTGTCCTTCGCTGCCGGGGGCCCTGACCTTCTCTCTGATGCCCAGGGCCCTCTTGCAGAGCGGCTCGGCCTCCTTGTACTTGCCCCTCTTGCCGAACAGCACAGCCAGGTTGTTGAGGGTTGCCGCCACCGCCGGGTGGTCCTTCCCCAGCGTTTTCTCTCTGATGGCCAAGGCGTCATTCAGAAGGTGAGTAGCTTCCTTGTACTTGTTTTGGTCCCTGGAAGCACAGCAAAGAAAGACGGAGTGAGAGTAGCAAGGAGTTTTTGTGAATATAAATCAGGAGGACGGGCTCCTTCCGTCAGCTCACCTGTACACCAAGGCCAGGATGTTGAGCATGGTGGCGACGTCCGGGTGGTCGTGTCCGGACGACTTCTCCAGATCCTCCAAGGCCTGCTTGCACAGAGGCACGGCCACTTCGTACCTGCCCTGGGAGGCGTACTGGATCACCAGGTTGTGCAGCGTCCTGAGACGATTCGGGACCTCGTAGCCCCCCTGCTGGGCTGCCGCCTCCCCGCTGGGCTGGGCTGGAACAGAACCGGACAGAGGCACAAAGAACTTTGATTAAATTCACTTCTTTCCTTTTCCTTACCCTGAAACCTTTAGAAACAAATGAGCAGCCATTAAGGTGTTAATTTAGGTCTATTCTAGTAATTAGTAAGTGCCTTGTAGTTGTTAAAGTACTAAAAAGTACTACAAGTACTAGTGCCTGTGTTAATTACAAGTAATCCAATTACCCATATTGAACATTTTGCTAGTTTCAGTAGGTTAAATGCTTACTTTTAAAACTATTGATTGTTCGCTTTGCAAACATCAGCACAATATGAAGAATTATTGAGACCAAGTATTTCTGCTTCACAAGCTGCATTTTCCTTTTCCCAGAACGTTTTACATGTGCTCTGAATTGGCTTTGAAGGCAAAAGTGTCTCTTTGAAAAGGTTGCAAACCGTTGATCTAGAATTTTCTGATCTGGAAAAACGGGAGCAAACCATTCAGGATGGTCGGATGCAACGGCGTGACTTCCACGCATAAACAGTTGATGCTCTGCAGCTCTTTGTGTGCAACTTCCTATTAAAAAAAAAACAGTGCAGATCACAACTACCTGTTCCCTGGTCGTCGTCGTTGGGGAACAGATCGTCCAGGCTGTCCTTTGAGGCGTCTCCTCCTCCTCCTCCCGTTCCCTTGCCTCCGCTCCCTCCGGAGTTCTGGCTCTTCTCCTCCGACAGCGAAACGTCGTCGTCAATCTTCTTGATCTGATTCATGAACTCCAGGTGCTTCTTCTCCTCCTCCAGCTGGGCCACGCACTGTTCGCTGCGCTGCAGCTTGTGCTGCGTCTCCGCCAGCTCGTCGCGCAGCCACTGGTTCTCCTGGCAGAGCCGACGCACCTGGGCGCGCAGCTTCTGCTTCTCCGACTCCACGGCGCTCAGGTGGTTCGACAGAGCGACGATGACCTGCGGCGACAGCGAGACGAGAGCGTGAAGCGTCCGCCGAGAGACGGGGGGGGGGGACCGGGAAAGCTGCCGACCGGACCGGAGCCGACCTGCGCCTCTCCCAGGCCCAGCTCGATGTCCTCCAGGTTCTTCCGGAGGAGGCCGGACTTCTCCTGGGCGACGGGCGGCTGGGCGCAGTCCAGCAGCGAGTTGAGCAGCTGCGTGTGTTCGCCGCGCAGCGTCTCCAGGCCCTGCATGACGGCCTTCGTGTTGAGGACGATCTCGTCCTGGGTCAGGCGCTCCAGGGCTTCTTCACGCGGATACACCATGGTGGACATTGCCTGGTTTCATGCACACTGTCCACAAAGTCATTGAAAGAGACATTTTGCGGTCAGAACCAGACCGGGCCTCAGCTGAAGCTCGATGAACAACTGCTGTGCGTAATTTGAGAAAAATCACATCGAGGGTTTGGGGTCGAAACTGTTAATTGCAGTTAATTGATTATTGAAGTAATCGTCAACTAACTTTAGAAATCGATTAACCGTTAACTATGTAGTCTCTGAAACATGACGTTTGCTAAATGACTGACATATTCAAAGCAGTAACTAAGCCAAAACTTTAAGAAAAACATATGAATATTTTGCATTTATGAACACATGACTTTTTCTTCTGTAAATATGTTTTTCCCAGAACTTATCAAGTGGCGTAGCTAAAAAAAAAAACTCTATTAATTATCTCTATGTTATCCAGTTATTAGCTGGTATTTATTGTACAACTCTTGTTATTTATACTTCGCTGCTTTGTGAAACGATGTACGTTAGCTGCTGAAAGACGTGAAGCGGGTAAAACAACAGAACAGTAGTTGGTCGGAATTGTTAAGATCTTCAGCTTGTCGTGCTTGTTTATTTCAAATCTAAGATATTTTAAGACCATTTTGAAAATAATTTAAGAGCTTTATATCCACAAAAATGTACTGGAGAAAAATATGCAAAAAAACACTAGCTAGCATGGATGTGTTGGCTTTGAGTTACCGTTAGCCTCATGCGTCTGAAGTCACAGAACGCAATGAAGCTGTCAAACTTCTACAAATATATAGAATATAGAAAATTAAATAATGCTGTCAAGACCACATTTAAAACTTGTGATTAATATATTAAAGGTCAGTTCACTTTTTTGAGGTATTAAAGTTAGCTACATGAATTAAAGACTTTTTAAGGATGTATGGACATCCTGTTTAGGTGCCGTGTTAGACGTGAATTTTTTACATTCATTATTTGGTTCATAAACGCACCATTTCTACACAGAAGCCACGTTAAAAAAAATGAAAAAGTTGGATCTGTTCCCATCTGCATTTCTTAGAAAACTGTGTTAATGCAACATATTTTGGTTTTCTCTTGGAAACTACATATCTTTTTTTTCACCATTGAAAAGACATTGAGAGTGAAGAGAGAGTGAAGAGAGACCGTATTGGAGGCTGTGAGCCATTATCAAAACTTCTGACGTTCAAAGCGCTCAGCTCCGGCCGCAGGAAAACAACTTTTATTGGAAATTTTGTCACTGCATAATAAACCGGAACAGCACTGAAATCCATCATCAACAAGCTGTATGAAAATCGAGAGACCAAACATGCTAATGTTACATTTGCACTGATGGTACTAATTTATATAAACACGTTAGATTATGGGAAGTTGTTGGTGAGAATGTTAAGTAGTATGCAAAGCTGCCCTTTTGACCAAATCCCACTGATCTGAATGAAGCTTCAGATCTTTACTTGCAAATCTCTATTCTTCAATATTTCAGGCAAGAAAGAGACAAAACAACCCGATCAAGGATTCCTAATGTGACTGAAGATTTTAGTTAGATTAAAAACGATAATCAGATGCAGGGAATCAGAAAATGAATATGCAACACATGTGATTTTATAGCATGCATAGTCAAAAATAGTTATAAAAAACTTTAATAACAAATTAAATGCAAAAACGGTTAAGAGCAGCAAGAAGCGGTTTCTACTTTATCAATGGGTGAGAGATGAATACACTGAGGAGAAAATGATTGTGTGAGAGGGGATGCATTAGTTAACGTGTCCATAAAGCAGATTACGTAGCGCCTGTGGGCTACAAGCTAACACGGCGTCCATCAGGAACCAGGAAGTCCAATTAAAGTAAGAACTGATCTCTTGGCAGATCCACCTTCAGAGAAGACAGATTTAGCTTTAACCACACCTGTTCCTGAAAGGATTAAATGTCTTGCTAGTTTTAAATGAAAATAAAAGAGAAATTAACTGAAAATAAATTTAGTGGGTAGAAAAATTAAGTGTTTTCGCAAGTAAATTTGTAAATTAAAATGTTGGTTTTGAAGCTTGTGAAAAGTTTCTTAGTCATCGAGAAACTTGATGTACAGAATAACACTCTTGTTTGGATTCTGCTGCAAAGTCAAAAAAGTCAAAAAGTTGTACTTTCTCAAAAGATTTTTGTTGTTTTGCTAAGCATGAAAACAAAGTGTGAATTTGAAACGCCAAAGACAGTTAAAAATTTCAACTCCAAATAGTTTTCTAAAAGTAAAAGCTGATGTGAGATTCCTCCTCCTCCTTCCCACACACAGTGTGACTTTGACTTTGTTGCTAATTTACACACTTAATGTTCAAAAAAAAGAAGGAGAGAAAAATATATATTCAATGCTATAATGTGGTATTTACATCAACTTTGAAAGCAGCCCTTTGCAGGTTGAGTATGGAAAAAAAAAACAAGAAAAAAGTTCTGCTTGGTGCATTTTTTTATGTACTTGGTTCTGATTTTTAATGACTTTGTTTTCTGCATGTTCATTATTAGAAAAAATAGTTATAAAACAACAAAAAAGTAAGGAATGTCGCATAGATATAAAACTGTGCCTAACGTCTGTCGGATTTTTATAAGAAAAATTCTAAGAGGGTTTTTTTTAAATAGTTTTTTTTTCAGAAAAAAATATTTTTCTGTATTTTAAGCTTCAAGTCAAAGCCCATCAATAAATAAAAAAATTGTTCATTTTAATCGCTACCTGACACCTTATGAGGTGAGGATACATGTCATTATCATCTGCTCAAAACACAGACTAGATTTTCTCCGTTCAGCTTGTAGGTACTAAACAACTTCACTTATAAAGGCAAATACTAGTTATTTCATTCAAAACAGCAACAATAAGGGCTTTTACTGCAGCAGCAGCAACAAACAAACATCTGTCTGTGGGTCTTATTATGGGTAGGTTATCTTTGTATTTTGTTTCATTTTAGAATATGATTCACAATATATTTTAAAAACTATCATGATTTATCAGTTTAAAAACAAACCATCATGTCTTTAATGTGATCACCAAGTTACTGACTCAAGTGTCATGACTGGCATTAATTGGATCAGGATCAGTCTGTGCAGCATCGTGACTTTTCTTTTTTTGTTCCCGTCCAGCTTTGATGATGGAGCTGCACCTGTCCTCCCTCCTCTCCTCCCTCCCCTCCTCGTCTCCTCTCCTCCCTCCCTTCCTCCTCCAAAGCTGACTGCAATGCACCAGTATTAACACTCCCACTCTTAACGCCTTTCGTATTCAACCCAAAAAGCTCAAAATTACGGATCTCAAAGTGAATCCGTAACATGACGGCCGTCTCTTTATCTGTGCTTGTTTAGATGTCGGAGTGTTTTTCAGGCCAAATGGCCGGAGGATGGCGCAGGCCTGCGGCCGAGGTTTTTTTTATTTTATTTTATTTTTGTATCTCTGGCAGCAGATGAGTGGAGGTGACGGACAAGGACAGCGATGTGACTGAACACTGATAGGTTAAAAAAATAAAAATAAAATAAAATAAAAATCCCGCAGTTTGTTCATCACATCCCGACGCCTAAGCTGTGTGTAAACAATGAAGGCCCGACTTCTGAGCCAATAAGCAAGGAAATAACTCACTTTATATAATCCTAAACACCAGACGAGGCATTTAACGCCAATGTTTAGTTATTTAACGGAGTCTGTGTAGCTGCACAGTTCGCATATTCACAAACGTCGCCGCTTTGTATTGGCTATTTTACCCAATCTCTCGGTTTAGGTTGCCGCATAATCTTCTTTTATATTTTTATATTATAAACAATAAGACATGTTCGTTACCTTCATCGAAGAAACAGCGACGCTTTCCCGACTTCAGAACAAAGCGGCTGAATAATGTGATGCTCCAGAAACACTCAGGCAAGCTAGCTGATGCAACGCAACTTCCGGTGGCGTTCTTCCAAAATAAGACTCACTGAAAGTTGGTCGCGACTCTTCGGTTAATTTGTTAAATAACGTTGGCCTCCAAATTACGTTTATTTTTCTATTTTATTTTACATTTTTTTAAAAACAGCACGTTAACGTAAACTCCTATGCCAGTCCTCTCTAAAACCGTGGCACTGCAACTACACATTTTTCAGGTGGATGCGAAAACATAAATTGGCGAGATTACTGGATTAAGGAAATGTCTTTTGAATCTAGTAAAAACCCTAAATTTTTTTAACTACCTGTTCGATCGTTTGAACTTGAAAGTTAAGTTTATCTACAGATTTCCACACCTTTTATGCTATCTTCTGCATTTTCATCCTCCTCCTCCTCATCATCTTCATAATCATCCTCATCATCATTTCTAGATGAACTTGAACTTTCGGGTACTGCTGACTTGTCTATATACTGCAGATTCCACTTATCCACCACTGTACGCAACTGCAAGACCACATCTTGTGATTCATTGTACAGTTTTTTGTAATGGTCCTTTTCCTCCGTTTCATTTGATAACTCTGCCTCAAAATAACGAACTTTCTGCTTCTCCAAAAGTGATTTGATAAGAACTTCATCTCAGTGGCGCAAAAAGTGGGTATGCAGCGTATGCAACGCATAGGGGCGGAGCTCCAGAGGGGGCGCCAAAACACCGGAGGGGGCGACGAGCCGATGATGTTTTCCCATACATTTCAATGCGCCTTTCGCGCCGACTTATATTTTCGCATCCACCAGAATAATGTGTAGTTGCGCCACTGCTTATAAGTTACAGGAACGTATAGGTTACAGGTTCCTGTAACTTATAAGGAACAGGTCTGAAACAAACTGTGTGCTACACTGAAGAGAGAGATTAATTTGATGTATCAAAGAGTGATGTCATCACTTGCTGATGTCGTTGTTACCATAGGAACTGAACATTCTAATGGTGCATTCACACCAAATACATTTTGAGCATCAGGCATCGTGACAATGGCATAGCTGCAGTACACTAGTAGTCTAATGAAACCAATCAGAACCAAAAGTTTGCCTTTTGGTTCTGTTTTGTTGTTTCTGGACAGCAGCAGAGCCAGATGATTTTTCACAGATTCTGTTTCATATTTTACTGTCATGGATGGATGAATATTTGCTTATGTTAACAAATATTCATCCATCCATCTATTGTCTAACACACTTATCCTTGCACACACACATTCATACCTTGGGACAATTTAGAGAGATCAATTCATGATACATAGTCATGACGTGCTTTGATTAAACTAATTTATCTTCGGTGTACCGAAAAATGAACTTTATACCAGGTGAGTCTCTCTCAGGTGAGATTGTGAACCTGTACTGGGCTGATTCTGTCCCTTCAAATAATTTTAACAGCTCCTGGAGAAGATTCATAACTTATCTGAAACACACAGCATTTCAGATGCCTGGCTATGTTGAATATAATGGCTTTGCTCGGCAAGTTCAAAAGGTAAAATAATATTGTACATTAAATACAATGTGGGTGAAGTTTTATGGATGATGCTCTGATGTCCCATTTTCCTGAAGGCAGCACAGAGCTGCACCACCAGAAACTGACAGAAACACTAAAGAGAAGAAGAGCTATGATTAATGTAGTTACAGTTCTATCCATGTTTTAATGTTGCAGAGCTCAGTCGTTTGCAAATAGTTCAAAGTTTAAACTGGCATGTTGAACATCTTTTATCTGGTCATTTTGTGGAATATTTAACAACTAGAAAATGGCAAAGAATAAGAATATTTTTCCACTTCGAGTGGCTACTGTTAGGCCTACTGATTTTAACTTGAATGTTCATTGCATTTTTCGTAGACGCCGGTATTATTTTTATATTATTATATGTATTATTTTTGATGATAAATACAGAACAAACATAAAAATCAAAACATCTACAATAGTGATAGTAATATTAATGATCAAATAATGGTCAGTGCAAGGTAGCCTGCAAATTCTTTGGTTGGGGGCGGTGAGGGACCTGGATAAGGGCTGGGGGGGCGCTGGCCCAAAAAAGGTTGAGAATCACTGGCTTAGATGCTTCCAGTTGAATCAGAAGCTCATCCAAGGCTGAACTTAGTCTGTCAATATTGCTACCGAAATATACGTTTGTACCAAGACGTTCGGTTTCAAACGCGAACGTCTTGTTTTCAAGGGCTATCTTTAAGTCCTGCCACATCGAATGTGCTCTCAACAGTTCAGCATGGAACTGAATGAATTTGCTCACATAAAACTCCTTTTCTCACTTCACTTCACATATCTCCTTCTGAAGATTAAGGCAAGCTAAACTCACATTTTCAAACTCAGTTA
>CAEGAF010161363.1:0-49236 GCA_903067075.1 Micropoecilia bifurca | reverse complement strand
AATGAGGTATTGGGATATGGGATTTAGGTAAAAATTTTTTTTCAAAAATTTCAAAAATATAAAACATACTCATAAACTGTCCATTACCACTGGAAAAAAAAAAAAAAAAAAAAAAAAAAAAATCCAAACCTTCAGCTGAGATGGAGACTCCTCTATCTAAGAAAAATTGAGAAATCTCCATTTTTCTGAGATATGTGGTCCATGCTAGTTTAGAACTTCTACTTCCTCTTAATCCCAGTATCTGACTAAATTACGCTGATTGATTCCCCCCAAACCAGCAGATGGAAACACGGAAACACACCTAATTAACATTTTCTTTTCTTAAAGTTTTTTTTTTCTGCGCCAAATTCAAAAGTTTGCTAAAAATTCCCATGACAACTGAATGTAAAAATATAGCAAACGATAGCTTAAAATGTAAAAAGGAAGTGGCTGAGTTGGCAAAGCGAGGGCACCATGTGTGGAGCCTATAGTCCTCAGGAAGTCCTGGGTTTGATTCCCGGGCTTGGACCATTTGCTACATATCTTCCTCTTCTCTGTCCTCTCCGTTTTCTGTCCTTAAGCTGTTTAATAAATCTCTACACTCCAAAAAAATCTTTAAAAAATAAATAAATAAAATAAAAAAGGGGAAAAATATTTGAAAATTGTGGACGGCATTCAGTATGTCTTCAGCCCCATTGATTCAATACTTTGAGGAACTTTTTTGAATTAAAGTATTCCCAGAGAATGACCATGTCATCACCTTCCTAAAATAATGGCTTAATAAAATTTCTTGCCAAAAAGTGATTTAAGCAAAAAAGAAAAACAAAACACTTTTTGCAAAAAACAAACAAAAAAATTATGTAGGCCATGATGTGACAAAGTGACAATGTTTGACCAGTTCTGCATAGAAGCCAAAAATGGGACATTTTTGACCGACCGTCCAAATCACCTTCTTCCACATTTATTATGTCTCCAACATGATTTCTGGAAAACTTGTGTGATTATGGCTATTTGTAATGTATGGATAGCATGTTGAGATGAGTAGAAGGTCAGAGGGTGATAGTTTTACACTCCTACGTTCTATGTTTGGATTCAGAGACCCTAATGGCATATGAGAAGCCGTTTCCTGCCCTCACTTAAAGAAACATATGATTGGAGAGGATTGTGGTGGGAGGGGGGCATATTTAATTCATGACCAGCCACATCTGCCTGGTTTGCATGCAACAGCAGTCAGGGTAAAAAGAACAAACAGACAAAGAGAGACAGAAATCCTTTTGGTGCTCACAGTCACAAACATTTCGTCCTCCTTTAAAATCCTGTGTTGAGTCATATTTATTCAAACGTTGACAGCAATTACTGTCTCTTCCCACAGACTGCTTGAATGTGTAATTTCCTCCGTTTTCAAGGGAGCTGACAGTTTGATAATCACCGAGCAGCTACTGCTGTTTTGGCAACCCGAGTCCTGCCACTGAGGGAGCGTTTTATTCTTATTTTTCTTACATCAGCCCAGCCTGGTGTTCGAAACGCACCTCCGCCGTTCTTTCCATTTTTCCCCTCCCGATGCACCTTTATCGTTTGTTTCTGCTCCTGAGGACGCACATCTCATCAACGTGCCAACTCTAATCATCTGAAACACCAAGTGCTGCAAATTTTGTATTTTCTTGATCTTTATATGTGGAAAATAAAATAAGCTTCCTAACTGGGAGACATGGACACTAGTAAAAAAAAAGTTTTGCCCAACACAAATGGATCTCAGTTTGGCATTCCAGCAACCCACAGATGGTGTCAGGACTCGCAACGGAAACACAAACTGGAACATATGAGATGACAATGTCTGTGACGCTGATGCAGCCAGCCCACTCAGCCGTTGTCAAAGGACAGCCTACAATCTGAAGAACTTCCAGAGTGGAGAAATATGGACATCATTTGCTAAAGCTGAGATGTTTTACATAAAACATTCCTGCTTGCACATATTTCCCTGTGTAATTTCCTTCGAGTGATTGTTTAAATTGTACTACTCACAGTCATTTATTAGTGTTAAATAAAAATAAATAATACATAATAAATAAAAATAAATAATAATATTAGTGTGGGTCTTCATTTAGTAAAAACTACACTATGAACACTAATCTTGAGTACAAGTTTAGACTGACTGTAAACGATTCTTTACAGTCAATCGGATTCAGGTTTATTGGATTAATCGTGATAAATCGATTATTGAAATTATTATCAGTTTATCTGGCAACCAATTAATCATCAGCTAGATCACACACACTCAAAAATATAAAGAATATATGTTGTAAAACACAAGTAAAGAAAAAAAGCTGAGATTTTGAGATTTTGGCATTTTGACTTTGGAAGGATTTTATTTGAAAGTCCACATTTTGCTACAAATGTGCAATAATTCACCAAAATGTTGTTGCATTTAGGCAATAGATTTATTTTGCTTTTTGAAATTAAAGGGATTGATCTTTTCAGCTGCATATTTTAATGTACTTCTGGTGTTAAAGTGGTTAAACAAAAAATCTGAATAATGTTGCAACTTAGTTATCCTATTAATTAATCATCAGAATGAATAATCTATTGCTAAAGTAACTGTTGCTTGCAGCCCTTTGCTACAGGCATAAAATGGTTTAGTAATTGAAGTGAAACACACAATTTGGGAAATAACTTCCCAATGAAACCAAAACTAAATACAGATCAACAAAAAAGCAATTTTTGTTTGCTTTTTTTAAATCAAATTTTAATCATTTGGATTTTATCTGGCCTGGACTTCCCAAAATAATAATTAAAAAAAACATATCAAAATTGGGCTTTTAAAAAAACTAAACTAAAACAATTTCTATTCATCAATTTAAAAAAAATAATGCTCAGTATTCCTTCTTGTGTAAAAATTCCACACCTAAGAAATGTTTTGATAGCAGTTAGCAGCTAGCTGTAATTACCAAAACTCTGGCATTTTTTTATGCATATTGATAAGCTTTATGAACTCAAGTTTTTCACATTCTGCAAAGTTGTAGATTCTCTAGATAACATGGTATAGAGACATGGAGCTGGCACTTTAAAGAAATTGTTGTGTTAGTCAAATACACAAACATCAGTCCAATGGTAATGATATTAAAGCATTCAACGGCTGTAATGGTTAGGTGAAAAAGCATGCAAGATGAGTACTTACCAACAGGGCGAGCTGGAGACACAACAAAGGTGGAGTGGATACACAAAAGAAACAAAGTAAGACACAGACGCACAAACAGAAAAGGAACAAAGCAAACATGATAAAGTAAAATAAATCAGAAGGAATGGCATGTTGAGCCAGAAACATAGCAGAGAAGGTCCAGTAGGGGGCTGTCCACTGTTCAGTGAGTTCAAGTGAAAACATGATTTTCTCAGATCTAGAAAACTGATGAAAACATCTAAGTGTGACGAACCAGTGTGGCCGTTTTTGCTCTTCAGAGACAGAACTGCAACTGGACCTTCTCTGTCTTCACAAATAAAATCTACTTTTCCATAGGTGATGTCGTCAGAGCAATGCAAACGTGTTTCACAGCTGCTGATGGATAAAGCAGTAAATAAAGCATAAACAGATGCACAAACACCCAGAACTCAGTATTCTGGTAACATCTTTACACTGCATCATATCAAATCTCCATCTGCAGAAAGAAAACCCTGAAAAAAAAGATCTACGCATGAAGCGGTGCCTGTTAGAGAATATTGAGGAAAGTACTCTTATGTTTTGAACTTTTCTACCTGTTACAACCATACCCTTTGATGTATTTTATAGGAGTTTTATGTCTTCAACCAATAAAAGGTTCATTCAAAATTATGGATGAAAAGTTGAAGAAAACAATAGATTTAAATTTTTCAAGGTTATGAAAAACTACAATAAGAATTGTGACTTATTGTCTAAAAAATACGGTAATTTCAGCCTTCCAAAATGGCTCGTAACACTAACAACTATAAAGAACCAACACACGTTTTTAAATATAGATATAACAATAAAAGCATGTTTTACCAGTTTCTCAATTTTGTTGCGCTCAAAGCCCACATCCTAATGACACTAAAAATTCACAGCAATTTTTTTTAGCTTTAGTTTTCTTGTCATTAGATTATAAAATTTGCTTCATTTCAAAACTTAAAAATACAATAAAATTTCTTGACAATAACATATTCCCCCATGGTAGACATTTACAAGATACCTTTTTTCAAAAGGTAATAGAACATTTGTGGCTCTAAAGGAGTTTTATGTGGCCTGGCTGAGGGCATTAATGGTTGTTAGGACTGTAAAGGTTGCAGGTCCAAACACAGTCCAGGTGTAAGTTTAGCTGACAATTTGGTGTGTTTCTAGATTATGTAAATATTTTTATTTGTAAAAATATAGAAGCCTATGAATTGTTTTCTTGGTACATAGTGTTAGTTTTTCCACATAAAATTCTAATAAAAACACTGAAGTTTGTACAGTCATATTCAAAAAGTTAAACTATGCATTCAGATGAGTCTTGTCATATTAAAAGCATTTATTGAAAATAACCTTTAAGTAGATATGAAACATATTTTTTATTGAACCTATATTTCAGTATTTTTTTTAATGGTCTGATGTGATATTATCATCTTAAATGGCATGTTTTCAATGGAACATCATCATACTTAACATCTATGTGTAATTAATCTATATAATAAAATTTTCAGTAATATTCCAGTAATATTTTGTACATGTGCACAATGCTGGAAGGCAAAAAGACAATTCTTTTACTTGCTACCTGTAGCTGTGCTGGCATTGTACAACAATTTCGTTAACTAAATGAGACCTGGAGATGTCAGTAATATAAATGTTTTGCAAGGCACCACAACAAAGGTAAAATAACGCATAAAACTGTAGAAGAACAACTCAAAGCCACTTTTGTTCTTATTTTTTCACATTCCCTTTTTTGGCTATGGTATACACAGACCTGATGCCATAGTGATAGACTGATAACAGCTCCGCTAGTGCATCAGGATTCAACACCAAATAAAATGCAAACATTTCCCACACAAAGATCACAACATTCAGTCCGACCCTGTGCTATGCTTCCATGCTTAATATTTATTTTATGATTATTAATAAGTCTGAACAACACTCTACTGATGATCTGTTAGAATGTGTGTGTGTCATTTCTTTTGTTTTTTTTACTGAACTGAAACACCAAATTCCACAGCTAGCTGTTATGCTAACTTGTCAAAGTCAAGCTAGCATAACGGACCTATTTCCCACTCTCTCACTATTATTTTTAATTAAAACCTTTGACAGTGTTGACAGTAAGAAGCTGTGTCTGGTTTTCTTCTAACACACGTAAACTTAAGATTTAGCTTGTTGACAACTTGACAGATAAAATAATTTGTGGTCATCGTCTGCGAGCAGCTTTTTGCGTGATCTTGTGCGCGCCATCACGTTGTGACATGTCTATATGTGGCTTTATGCTGCTGTCACCAACCTGTTTCCAATCATCTCCTGCAGTTTTCTGAGGCCCTAAAGCACTCCACAGAGGCTGCACATACTGGGTGTAATGGAAAAAAAGACTGGTGCAAATAAGAAAAATTATACTCAGAATGATTTTATTAACCTTGCAAACCTCAGGTGTGATTAGAGACGGTGTGCACCAGTAATCTGTGAAATGGCCTTGCTGACTGGGTGGTCGCAGCATGGACGGTAGACGAAGGGGGAAGGTGGAGGGGGGCAACAGTCCGCAAGAATGGGAAGAGGAAGTAGGCTGACAAAGTGTGTTGCTGATGCACTTGGAAATGTAAATAATTAAACAGATTCATAGACTGTAAACATCTCTGTTGGTTATGAAAGTCTGTGTGCTGTGTCTTCATTAGCATAAAGAAATCCCTGCAGAGAAAACTGCCAATTTAAACCTCATGCTGGCGTGAGAGCAAGGACCCCGGTGCTCCTTGGCGTCTCGAAGCTCTGCTGCTATGTATTTGGATTGTAGAGAGGAAGACAGAGGAGAAGTGTTTTACCTCTGACTGTGAGAGTGGCCGAAGCCTCCAGCTTGCCCACACGGTTTTCTGCCACACAGGTGAAGGTGCCCTCGTCGCTTATGGAGGCTTTCTTCACTCTCAGCAAATAGTCGTCCTTGTCGTAGCGGATGTCGTACCTGGAAGCAACCACACGAAACATGAAGATGTGTTAGAGCCCAATACATTTATCTTCAGCTGAGGTGGAGTTTTACTAACAAAGATTAAAAGAAATAATACTTTTATTTTTTTTTTTAAGTTTTTAAAACAGCACCACTCAGTCATCACAAGAAAGACCTCACTTGAGGTTTCTCTTTATATGTTCACTAATAATATGTTATTAAGTGTATTACTGTTGCAGTGTGTGTCTACAGGATGTGACTCACAATCGTTTTTATCAAATAAATTGTTTCTACGACTAGATGTCTTACATGTTGTTGTACACTGCTGGTCAGCTGGCTGAAAGAACACTATAACACTTTGATTATGTGGAAAAAACTGGTAAGAAAAATAGAAGAGAGTCTGCTTTACTTTGTTTTAGCATCAACACTGTGTCAAATTAATAATAATAATAATAATAATAATAATAAATTACACAAAATTAGTTTTATTTGTAGTTTTTCCTGCTATGAATATATATATTTTTTAATCATTTCATACATTTTAATTTAAATGTTTGTTTGACTGACACTGTTATTATAGTTAAGCTTATCATAACATTTTAATCTCATATTGGTCCATTTTAAGAGGTCGATGGCTCCCTGGAAGAAGTGCAGATGTTTTATGCT
Organism: Micropoecilia bifurca; assembly: GCA_903067075.1. Taxonomy (NCBI): domain Eukaryota; kingdom Metazoa; phylum Chordata; class Actinopteri; order Cyprinodontiformes; family Poeciliidae; genus Micropoecilia; species Micropoecilia bifurca. The sequence goes on along the minus strand of CAEGAF010161363.1, from coordinate 42,475 downwards.
AGCAGGCGTACTGCAGGTTGCATTAAAGACATTATCACTTCCTAAATAATTGGTCTGTAAAGAACCCACCCACCTCTAATCTTAGTCTAAATTACATTCTCAGGATCTTCATTTTGCTGAAAGTACTAGTTCGCTCCTGCCTAGACACCATCATGTGGACTTTAACAAAAAAACAACAACACTGAAATTATACAGCAGCTTTTAACTCAGAGTATTTCTATGTGCCAGAAAACGCCTAATCTGCAGTCCAAAGACCAAAAAAACACACTGAATCCAGTGTACTGAGGTCTGCTCAAGTTAACCCTTCACACACAGAAAAAGACCTCCAGAGATGGATATTTTTTTTACAAACTACACCTGAGCAGAGGGTTGTACCTGAACTATAACATAAACATACAGTATTATTGTAGCAGCATGGTATAGTACTGTAGTAGTGCGACTTGAGGTTTTGTAAATTTGTAATTTTTAAACAGATGTTTTATTTAAAATGGCATTTTATATTAACAACTTTATGGTTTATAGACAAGTGAAGTAAAAAAAAGGCTTTATTCTGCTTCATACAACATAATAGATGACAGTTTACAGCAATACTTCTTGATGTGACTGTAGGGGAACAGTTTTCCACGGTCCATTTCCTTCAGAGGGAGAAAGACCCCTCTGCTCCAACCATCAGGTCTACTGATGGCAGCTTGCCATTGGCAGCTGAGGAACTAATTTATCCCTTCTATCCATGTCTTGTTTTTTTTAACCCACTGTTATGACATTTCCTGAGAAAGCATTCAAAGGCAGTTTTATTGAAGCACATTCCTCAGCTATGACTGCTGGGTTCCACCTTTCCACACTGGCACTTAAAGAACCATAATGATAATTTGACTGAGTCATGACTGAATGCTTTGTTCTGCAGGGAGAGAGGGGATCTACAGTTCCAGGTACCGGTGGTTGGTGTAGATAAAGGATTTATTGTTACCAAAAAAAAAGGAAAAAAAAGGGGGAAAAAAAGATGAGTGGTGTGGTAAGGAATGAGATGGCACCTTTTCAGACAAGCCTGCTGTCAAAGGAAAAACAAGCAGCCCCAACAGGCAGAGTATCATTTCATATCCTGCCTTCCGGATACAATAGATAGAGCAACATGAATTCTTGAGTTACCAGTGAGGGGAGGTAGGTGACGAAGGGCAACAAAGTGACAAGAACAAGTTAGGGCAATACAGTGGATCCCTAGAAGTGCTAATAAGCTATATGCTAACATTTTTTAAGGCAGAGTTACAGAGTCATAAATATTTCCTGTCACACTGTTCCTGTGGTTCAAAGGACTTTTAATTACATACTAAAGAAAACGCTGAAATGGTTAAGTCAGAATAATGCAACTAAGCTCCTACCACCGGCTGAAGGATACAACTCAAAAACCTCTGAAGAAGACGTGAGCACAACTTCCTTTTTCACAAAATGTAAACATTAATTGAAGTGGCATCAAATTTTAATGGGATCGGGATTTCAATTCAAGTTTATTTAATCAAGGATAGCAGAGTAAATGATGTTACATGATAAAAACTGGAAACCGTAGTTTTGTACGAAAGGTTTTCTAGCCCCGGGCCTAATTTGCAAACCCAATCAGTCATTGGTCCTTGACTTCTCATTTGTCTTTGGTAAGAAGACCACAAGCTATTTCTACCACTTCGACATATTGATTTGTTTTGGATGTGTTTAATCAGAATGCCCTGCTATGCAGTTGGCTTCCTGCTTTTGGAGCTGTATCAAATCTAATCACATGCATTTGAACTGTGATCGGTTCGGTTCATTTCAACCGAACCGACCTAGGTTTTTAGACAGATCAGAGTTTGCAGTTTTGGTCCATATCAGATTTCGAATGCGTATTGACAGCTTCCCAAACAAACCGGACGTTTTAGGCAAACAAACTGGAGTTTGATTAAAGCGGTATTAACAGGGCAGGTGTGAACGTAACCTTAAATGTAATAGGATGTTAATGCCATCGTCTTTTTGTGCATATCTCTACTATTTCACATTGCATGTATACTCCACTATGTTTACAATGTTTCTGTTTCTATTCCTACCTGTTGATGTAAGTTAAAACTGAATAGTGTACAAAAACTGTTTGTCATTTTAGGATGACAAATGTATGCTTGCAGTCTTATAGTAATCCATATTTTCACAGAAGCTTGAACATTACAGAAAAAATATTTCTCTTTTGTTGACATGGTAACAAAGTTAGCTGTCATGCTGCAACTCATCTACTATTGTGTTGCCTAATTTGGTTGTAGTGATTGTTTGAGCTATTTTTCCCTCCTTCTCATCTCTGCCCATTTTCTTCTATCAACAAGATATGTTCAGTCACAGAACTTCCTTCCAAGGCATATTTTCTCCTTTTCTGACCATTCAGTACCAATAACTTAAACAGAACGCGTTCTAATTGACTTAAACTCCCCTTTTTTCCCCAGTTCAGTTCATACAAATTGTGTTAAGTTGTTGACTTGTGACTGGAGAATAAGCTGTTTCTGTTAACTGGCAATCAAACTGTTTTACCTGATAACTGTAAAGTGAAGAAAATACCTTTAAAAAACTCTTTACCTTTACAGAAACTTTCATTACAGTTACATAATCCATCATCACTCAAAAAAAAAGAGAGAAAACAAACAGCAGTTGAAGTGTTCATTGAGGTTCCCACAGGCCTGACTGAGCCCTTGTTGTTTTGGAGAGGGCAGGTATGCACATATTAGACAAGAATATTATTGTTATTGGTCCGGCCTCAAGCAACCTCTCAAAAGACAACCTCGGGCTGATTCATGACTTATTAAAGGGACATGAGCGCAATCAATCTGTAATCAACTTCCCATATGGAATCAGCTTAGATGACAAGATGAGTGGAAATACTCTCAGGGATAAGAGGCGGTTGTGGCCACACAAGTAAGTGCACACAGCGGAGGGGAACAGTAGCTCTTTATTGCGGGAGCTCTGTTCTCCATTAGAAGAGGAATGTAATTGCACATGTATGAGGGCTGTGGAAAAGACTGGAGCGCCAAGTTTGTTCCACTGGACTCTGCCTGCATTTCAACCAGGATAAGACATTCTGTACACACACAGCACAAAGAAGACCATCGTTCACATACACACATTCACACAAACATTCTGAATCCAGGGTCTTTTGCTCTTGCGGGCTGATGGGGAGTGATGGGAATGTAAGCAAATGCCAAAACAAAGCGACGTTTTTCTTTTTCCTTGCTTGTCAGCTTGATGTGTTTTTAGCATGAGAAGGCTGTGCTGAGATGAACATTTAATGGGCATGCTTTAAAAGCAATCCATCTCAAAGATCCTCCAGACCAGTTTTAAGGATTTGACTTTAAAGTGTCTGTCAGGAACACAGCCACCCTTGTTCGACCTTCTCTCTTGTGCCAATTCACCCACATTAAGAGATTTCCTTCTTTCACTGTACAAACAGCTGAATAATTGTGTCTACAAAGGAATTTTATGGAAGAATCTTATCTGCAGTACGTCTTTAATTTCGGATTGCTAGATACGGTAGCAGGGGGGAGGAGAGAAGGCTGTGTGCCTACTCTCAGCATGAGTCAGAATCAAGATAGAGTTGGAGTTTAATTCTAGCAAAGAACCTTAGCCTGGCTGCTCTGCCAAAGACCTTTTCCTGCTTCATTTCATTCTGCCAGCTTGATCCAGTTTCACACCATCGGACCACTGATTTCCCTCAAGCTGATCAAAGGAACAGAAGTCTATCTGTTGAGAACTTGTTGCCCGTAAGAGAGAATCAATTACCTGCTATCAGTTCTCATCTGGCTTCAATGCAGCCTTTGGCCAGAGCTGCCCTACCTGTGGTCAATGGCAACATCTCACAGCCAAAAACTCCCACTGAGATTCATCAGCAGTTGGGCATTAATTGTAGAATAGTTTGTCAAAATTTCCACCTTGAAGCCTGGCTGCTTTGTGAGAATTATTTTTTCTTTTCAAATTAGTTATTTGTTCCAAGGCAATACAAAATCAAAGTGTTTTTTTTACTGAATTGAAATTGGTTTTTGGTGAATGTTATGGCATGGCTAGGGAAAAAAACGTTGCGAAAATGAAAAATGTGGAGCCACAGAACAGAGATCACCGATCATTTATTTTTTATTTAAGGAGAATTTGTCTTTGAGGGGAGCAGAAATTAAAGAGCACAAACATCAAAGGAATCAATATTACACTGAGGAATTTGTGCTTTCTTTGTAAAATATGAGAGAGAGGGTTTTCAAAGCACTACAAGAAATGATTAGGTGCATATTCTTGGTATTTAAAAATGCATTACCTAAATCATTACTTAGTATTTTTAAAAATCCACTGAGAAATTGTCTGGTGATTGGTATTGACCAATTCTCAGCCAATTGAAACCTTTAACAGTCAGATAATGCACCATATGGAGTTCTAGTAGGATGTTACTACAGAGTGAAGACAACTTCAATTTAAGTATTTTAATCGCAGAGGAAGCAGAGACACATAAGAAGCTTTTTAAAAGCTCTGTTGTTCGACATGTCTGCAGGTTTTTAAGGCTGCAAAAGAGTGAGAAAGAGCAATACTTTGAGGATTTCTTAAAAGAGTATGGGGAAGTTGTTGTGTTTCATCCTAATCAGCTGTCAATCTGTCTGTCATAGAACATGTTGCTTTGCCTTTCACAAACTCAGAGTAAAGGTTCCACATACATTGCCTAAGCTGTACCATGGGAAATAGCAGGTTTCATTCACATCAGCCCTGTTTCGTCTGCTTTAACTACACTCTACATCGTTTGTCTAGAAAGTCTGGTTTGTTTTCGGAGGTGTGAATGTGCAACAGAACTGTACTGAAATCAAAAAAGTGAACTCTGGTTCACCTGAAAAGCTAAGTCACGGTTTGTTTAAAATACGGACTCAATAACAAGTTTGTGCTTACATTAAAAATATTGGTAAAACTCTGTTCTACATCAACAGCTTTCTCAAACATCTTTGCTATAAGCCATTCACAGCAGCTAAATTTCTAAGAAATATTGAAATGTGGAGATCCTAAATCAGCCATAAAATTTCAGATCTGTGCATCTACAGCACATCAACCTCGGCTCAAGCTTGCACCCTAAGCACCTTACGTATTGAAAGAAGTAATGGTAACAGGAACCAGATCCTATTATCTTTTCCTTTTGCAAAGTTGCATAAGCGAAAAAAAAAAACACAACCCGCTGAAACTGAATAATCAGCATAACACGAGCACTTCTGTCACTTTAGCTTTAACAACTTACTCAAATAGAATGATCCATCTAAACACCTCCATCATACACCTCTCTCACGACACACAATTGCAAACACACACATGCACTCACGCGCCCCTGAGGAATTGAGAAAAAAGAAATGGCCTTTTCTGCTGAATGTTGCAGTGGCTCTGCTGTGGAGGTCAACAGGAACGAAGGGGACGGGGGGGCTGAATGCATATGGACTGCAAGACATTAGTGGCTCTGATAAGGCACAGGAAGAGGGTACAAGGGTCCAAAACAAATGAGGAGACCTATGGAGGGGGAGACATGGGAAGCACACTAATCTTACAGGCAAATAAAGCTGGCAATGCATACTGCTGAGGTCTTTTCACAGGGGGCTTCTCAGGGTGAGATGGAATCTTTAGCCTAACAAGATACAGTTTTCCTCTCCTGGCAGCTGCTGTCAACACTGTCCGTCTGATACTAGCAGTATTACACATTTGGAAAGATGTGTAATTCATAATTTTGGGCACAAAATTACAAATAAGAACAATGACAATTGGAGCCCTATACCAGGTTTTTTGTTTGAAGATAAAATATTTTTCTTGGGGAAGCACTATCTCATAGCATCAAAATCTTATTCAGTAGACACTGATGGAGTGGTATTATATGTTTTCCAGTCACATGATGTCATTTTATAGCTCTGTTAAGTAACATTGTTACTTAAGTAACATTGTTACTTAACAGTGTTACCTTCAGTTCTTATGCAAATGCTACATATAAGAAATATAACTTAAAAGCAAAGAGGAGTACAGGTGGTGCTGGCTCCACTCAGGCATTTTTCACAACTGAATGGTTGCCATGGGAGATTAAAAGATTTCTCAAATATGCATGAAATAATATAGCCAACACTCCCGGTATGTTTTTGATGAGGGAATAACATTATAATGTGACGGGGAGCTCAAAAGAGTTGTTTTAACATAATACTGCCCCTTTAAGAAAAACTAGAAACCCTAGTTCCAAATAAATAAACAGGTGGGAGGGATGGATACATTTAATATTTAATGTGCTGGTCAGTGATTTTATACCTGCCTGAAGCACAAATAAAGTTTTTTTTTTCTTGTGGTGCTCAAAGTTCAAGCCCAAACTGCCAGACTTTTTTCAGCACACGAGCAGCTTTTCTTATAGTTTTAGTGGTAACTTTTACCCCCCATTTATGAGGTTAAAGAAGAATAAATAAGATAAACTCATGTAGCCACAGAGCCCGATTATTGTCATTTTATGCTTCACTTTTACCTGTTTAATTTTTGCATGTCAGTTTCATAACAACCATCAGACCATGATGCTGGAACTAAAACAAGATTATAGACAGGTTAGCTTTAAAGATAAGGCAGATAGGCATCCAGGAGATGATACTTTTTTTGTGATTTTTAGTTTATTTATTATTTAGAAACACCTTTAAAGAACACAGATAGACGCAATAGCTGGTCTTGTTCTTTTATGGCGAGCTCTGGTTGTTTTTCAGCTCTATCTCCTCTGTTCCATAGAGATGGACGGCACTGCCGTCTTGGCGCTTCAGATCGGCGCTCTAAGTGCCAGCCTGTGCATGTGTTTGCCTGAGAAGCAGCTGGAGCCACTGAGCATATTAACAACCTGTTTACTCAGCTGAGGTTCCCCTCCCCTCCACCTCCTCCTAGAATGAAAGCAGTACATTGCAGAAAACCTACCGAGAGACTGGAAGCATGTAAAAAGGCCAGCAAAGACAAGTTGAAACAATACGACGGTAAAGAGGAGTGGTCCTGCTAAGTCCTTGCCTCTTTCCACAGCTTATCATAATAATAAGGACAGCGCAACCTTTCGGAATGAAAAAAAAAAGAAACAAAAAAGCAAACCGAGGCCACTCCCCGCTGTGTAGACAACTGCTTGATCCGCTGTGGGCTTTTATTCCTTTTCACACAAAGAGAAATACCAGAAGAGACTGTATTTCTGTTTCCAGTTCTTCTTCAAATGCATCTGTCACTTATCAAAATGGAAACTTCTCTTGTGTGGGAAAATCCATCTGTCCTTGATGTTCACTGAGTGATGATAAGGAACATCGAAAACAGGAAGAAAATGTCAGAATTAAAATATCTGCATCTGAACGCTCGTCTAGCTGGCACCACTAAATGCGCTTGGGGGAGGAAAAAAACAGAACAATAATTTGTAGATTGCAATTAGAGGCAATAGAATATTTATCTCTTTTGAATGTTTTGCTCTATATTTTGCCATGTTTATCATGCTAAAGTATGGCCGCACTTCAAAGGGATGTTACAGTCGGCGATGGACGCCAGCGCATGACACATATCCAACTCCATAATAAATCTGTTAATTAGTGTACAAAGTGAACTCCATTCCAGAGCCAACTCCCTATCAAAGACTGGAGTGAAACACTTTTATGTGTTTGCCTTGGCACGGGGCTCGCGTCCCACTGCCCAGTGAACCCAATCCTTATCAGACGCAAACAAGCCGCCTACGCTTGTCTCGGCGGCTAGCCTTGGGAGATGTCAGGCCTGTTGAGTGTGTGTTTTATGAGGTGATCCAAGCAGCAAGCGACTGGCCTGCTGGCTAAAGACAGAACGCTGGTCTCTTTGAAGTACACTTCTGACAATGACACCGATGCTGACCGTGACTTGAGTGACTCGCAAGCAAGGGAATAGGTTGATTCACACACGCACGCACACATACACATCTGCTAACAGCAGTGTTATTTTATGATCGGTGGCCGGAGAGATGTGCTGCAGCTGGAGACGTGTCTCTGTAAATTACACACTGTTGCTGCTTCTCTCTTAAGATTTGTTTCTGTTCTTGTGGTCAGGACCGAACGTGTGCGTCATGTCCTTGATAACATGCTGACCAAGTGCATGGGGTTAAATGTTTGGAGAAGGTAGTGGTTATCTTCCAGGTTTCTAACATCTCTGTGCCCAGTGTTCCTCTGAAAGGTCTTGTCATGTTTTTCTCTTTGTTTCTGTCTGACAACTAGATTCTCAGACTATACTGAGGCAATATTACATATTTTCCATGCACGAACAAGTAACTACTTTACATTCAGTATGAAATATGACTTAAAATAAATGTTTTCTTGTAATGTAACACCTTCAAATTGGGTCTCTGTTTCTTTAAAACTTATGCGCTTTCTGAAATTCCACCTTCAGTAAGTCATCTTATGATTGCTCCTCTATTAAACCTTTAACAACATTTTCACCAGTGATGCACTGAGAAATTGCTACTATAATAAGCTCAACAGATGCACAATGCCACCAGGTGTTTGTTAATTGCTACTGGTTAGCTCCAAAGTTTGGAAAATGCAGATAAGAGGAGGACCTTTGTCCTCACAGGTGGAGCTAGGTCTGCCAAGATGTTTTTCACAGCTAAATTGCAACAGGAGAATAAAGGATTCCTCAAACATGCATAAAAGATCTAAGGCAACACTCCAGGTATGTTTTTGGTGAGGGAATAACATTATAACATGATGCAGAGCTCAATAAGTTAATTTTACATAATAATGCCACTTTAACATTTAGCAACAATAAACGAGTATCACAAACATATTGTCTCCTGTGTGTGATGCTCCAAATTTGTCTAAACTTTGTTATGATTCATGTTCTGTCCATGCTGTGTTAAGCACTCATTCGGCTCTCCTGCCATGCCTGATTACTTACCTGTTCCACCTTGGCCCCGCCCTACTTAAACAACTCTCAGCCTCTGCCTCCTTGCCAGATTATCGATAGCCATGAGCCAGTAGAGATCTAGTGGTTCCTTCCAAGCCGTCAGTGTTTCTACGACCCCTTTCTGTCCATTGATTTACCCCTCCCTCTGCCAAACCCTTCACTAGTGATGGGCAAATGAAGCCTCATGAAGCAATAAAGCTTTCCAACCCTTCGCTTTGCAAAACGGTTCATTACTCGATGCTTCATTCATTACTCACTAGTGACATCTGCTGGTGAAACTGTAACAGCCTTGTCACTCAGTTGGATCATACTTCCAAAAATTACTAAATGCAATATTGTCACAAAGTTTTCATCAAACTCTTGTTTAGTAACAGGAGAATCAATGTAACCATATTTAATTGTCATATGTTTCAATTGAAAGGATTTGTTCCCAATCTAATCCTGGTATATGTTGAACGTCAGTGGTTGTGTTGGGGTTTCTTTTATATCATAGATGAATTTGACAATAAAGACATTTAATGTGTCTTGGGAGTGCAGTGCCTGTTGGGGCATTCGCTTTTACATGTTGAATGTTTGTTCTGCAACACCATTAAATCTGTTTCTGCTGTGAAAGACTGATTTATCTTTGCCAATAAGACAACAAATAATAGTGGAACTTTGCAGAAGGTAATAAATTGGCAGATGGAGGGTTAATTATTATCTAAGAATAATTTTATTGTGAGGATAATCTCAAAGTATTCCCAGATGTCAGAGATTTTCCTCTTGCTGGCTCCATTTCAGACAATTAATCAAGTTTACTTGTGTAGCATATTTCAGCAACAATGCAGTTCAAAGAGAGTTACATCATAAAATCACAAAAATATAAAGTCATAAAAAAACAACAATCTCCAATTGAGAAAATCAGTAACAAACATTACATTTTTGTGTATTGACATCATCAATACACAACAAATATGTTGGTCAGTGTTCATTTTATTTTGGCCACTGAAGACAAATATTGTCCTATGATGCTCGACCAAATGGACAACAACCCATGAAGCAGCACTGCTCATCACGCTTTTATTTTGAAAACCTACATACAAAAGAAGCAGTCACATGACTCATGCATTGCAGGCATGGTTTATTGCCAGTCATGTGGTTTTCAGCAAGATGACAGGCCTTGAAGCATGGCTTCATCGGACACGCCCCCTTTTTACTCAGTACACGCCTTGAAGCCTGGCTTCAGATAGCCCATCACTACCCTTCACGGATCCTTTCTGTTCTGGATTTCTGGACCCTGACCCAAGCTCTGCCTCATGACCACTGAGTATTGCCAGCCCTTCAAGCTAAGTTTGTTCTCTTTGTCCTCCTGTGTCTGACCTCTGCCTGATTATTGACAAAGTCCCAGGGTGTTGCGTTTTGGATCTTCTTGTGATCTTCATTGCTTCCACAGAAGCCTGTTCTACTGATCTCCTGCATCTCCCTGTCATCAGCTCCTCTGCTCCACCCATCTACTGCTCTACAGGTCAGTTAAGCTGAACATTTCTAAGATATCCCTCCTTTATCTGCGCATCACCAGCCTTCTCCCCTCTCTCCTCAGTGCTGTGTTTGATGACCTCTTCCTGAGCAGCAACCAATATCTGAAAATTAAACTTGTTTTTTTCCTTCGTAAACTCCTGTGTGTGGTTGAATTTCTGGGTCCCCACTGAGTGTCCTTACAAATTTAAGACATTCAGGGGGTCACAATAATTTGTGACCTGAAAATATTGTGCTCCAAAGAATGATATATGAATGACAGTCTTTTTATTGATTAAAAACTGTGTAAGCTTTTGAAATAACTATATTAAGTAACTTTACATGGAGACTTACTTCTTAAACTCTGCAATAAATTTCAGTTACGAAATATAGAATGACAACATGTCTAAAAACAGATTCTGTTTAGACTATATCTACCAGGACCAAATGTATCCTGTTCAGAAAATTAGAATGATTTGTTTTCTTTTTGGCTGTCCCACTATCCAAGGCCTTCTGATTGGCTGAGTACCTTGTCTGGCCCTCATGTCCAAGAAAGCTGGGTATTCAAATTCACACTAAATGAAGCTGAGTGTCTGCGTCTCGAGCTGATGAAATCCTGTCTTAAATCTACTTAAAAACCAAAAAACTGAAAAAAAGCACTGCTTGAATTAGTTTCATATTCCTAACCTTTACTGTCGTACGGCTGAAACTCTTAGCTACTTGCCATCCATCCATCCATCCATTTTCTTTGCACCCTTGTCCCTTGGAGGGGTCGGGAGGGTTGCTGGTGCCTATCTCCAGCTAACGTTCCGGGCGAGAGGCGGGGCTTGGAATTTGTTTTGCAGTCTATGTATCATTTTATGGTCATAAAAAACATTTTCTGAATAGAAGGAATGTTTTAACCGAACTTCCGGTACATTCCAGATTTGTAACCAGTACATCAACAGATGTACAAAGTGAACTCTGGCAGCTGCAACAGGAGGAAAACCTGAAGAGTTAAGATACTACCTTGTACCAGCCGTTGGTTCAGTCCCTGCCAAATCAAATGTAGTCTGTCACGTCAGTACAGAAAACACATTTTTTTTTTAGGAAATTCCTTTAAAAGAGTGTACCTCCCACGAGGAACATCGATGTCATCTTTCCTCCAGCGAACATTTGGTTGGGGGTCTCCTTGTACCTGGCACCGAAATTCAACCGTCTCCTCTTCTAGGACCACCTGGTTTATTGGCCTACGAAGGAAGGTTGGTCGCTCTGCAAGATGTGCAGAAAAACAGATGAGCAAAGTATATATATATATATATATATATATATATATATATTTTTTTTTTTTTTGGCTGCTGTATGCAGCGCCAACACTATCCATCGTGGATCCGAAAGGATAATCTCTAATAATCCTTTATTTTTACTATTTTATCCTTCATTTTCCTGTCAGTCTCTTACTTCTGCTCTTCAACAAACGAGAGACATTTTGGAATAGTACAGTGAAGCCAACACTGAAACAAAACAACTACCATCTAGCTCCTATGGTCCATTTCACTTCAGCTCTGCTTTATGTCATGACAACATAACAGCAACTCTGAAAATAAGAAGTCATAAAACTGAACGCAGCCCAGCAGGACAAATCTGGCAACAAAGTCTAAGCAACAGGGCTTTAAAATCAAATTCTGAGAGTACCCAGGGCCAGGTACTTTTCATAAAGGTATGTAGGAGCATTTAATCCTTTACACAGGCCAACATAGATTCATGTTTCGGGGAAAATCAAGAAATAATGCGTACCAAAGACCGTTACTTGTGCCGTCTCACTGTCCCGTTCTCCAACCATGTTAGTGCCCACACACACATACATGCCAGCGTCAGTCTTTCTTGTGTTTGAGATCATGAGCTTTCCTCCTCGAATCTGAAGGAGAAAAACAAAAAACATTTTCCAGATGTTTACTTTTTTACACTGACTTTTTTTCTTTCATTCAGTAAAGTCTTTCCTTGTAAGTTCATTTGGGACAAAAGGTGTTAAGTGCACACCAACAAAATAACTTTAACATTACAGCTCAGCAAGTTACAAACCCAAACCTCAGAAAATTTTACTGGGATTTTACTGACAGAGAAACATAAAGTGGTGGATGTTTTAAAGTGGAAGGAAAATGTCACATGTTCAGTCATCATTCCTGAAGACTATTTTTGTTTTTTACCACTGGTTTCTGAAAAGGCGAGGGTTAGTTACATTTATATAAAATAGGAAAGTATAAGAGTTTTTTGAGGGAGTCTCAAATTTCAACTATTTGTTGTTCCTAACCCTCATGTTCCTCTATACTTAGTTCAAAGTGTTTTAAGAAGTGCATCATTCTTCTTTGAAAAGCAAATTAAATCAATTCTGTTTGGACAGAATACTTCAATGAACAACTATTTCTTACTGTCTCTAAATTGAATTTAGATCTGGACTTTGACTGGACCATTCCAAAACATGACTGTTTTGATTGAATCCTTTCCGTTGTGGCTTCTACTGCATATATCTGGTATCATTGTCTTGCAGGAAGGAGAAATGGTTACCAGGTTGTTTTTTAATCTTTCAGTTTGCATTTGTGCCATTTGTGTTGTTGCATTTGCAGATGATGGACTGAACATCGTAGTGGGAACATCTCCATAACGATATTACCAACATGCATGGCACGTTGCTGTGGTCTTCATTGGTCTATGTCTTCACCTCAGTTCTCTATCAAACCTGAGACTTCACCTCAGTTCTCGATCAAACCTGAGACTTTCACGGAACAACTAGATTTAATTTGAATTGCTCTTGGTCAGACCATAAAATCTCAGTGAAATAAACTGAAGTTCGGGTTTGTAAAAACAGTCTTAGTAGCTGGAATTTTTACAATTTAACAGCTGATACTGATGCTTCTGTTTGTTTAGATTGTCTACAACAGTACTCACAGTGACCCTGTCTTCCTTGTCATCGATTCGCACTTTGTCTTTCTTCCAGTAGATGGTGGGTTCAGGATGACCTCTAGGAGGGACACATTCAAGTATTGCTGGCTCGCCTGCTGCCACCACCACATCAGTAGGATTCTGCCTGAAGTCATCTCGCAGCACTGTGTGAACAAAGAGCCACTCAGTTAGGGAAAAGTGAATTGTTGCACATTTCATTACATTAAAACCACAAACTTCAAAATAGCATGGACCCCTGATATGATGCAAGCCATTTTTTAACATATAAGCATTGGTCCAATAGGTAATACTGGGCTGATATTTATTTCTTGATGCCTTTTCTTTCTGGATGGTGAGTGGAGCGGGTTAGCCATGTGTTTGGTCATATGACAGTAGTAGTGACGCAGGGTGGGATTGTTGGACATCCAATTGAAAATGACAAGCAGTGGTCAAGTCATTTTTAGAAAGGTACTGAAATATGTAAAACATCGCTAAAAATTAGTTAGGAGGAAAAGCAATGACGTTTATATCAGGCATTGAAATCGGCCCAGTATTTTCAAAATGGGTCAACCTTAATTGTATTGCTTAAAATACTAAATATATCTTTATAAACATTAATATGCAGTGGAAACCATCTTAGCAGCACCACAGAAACTATCTCTGTTGTTGAATGTACAGCCAATCAGTGAAAAGGAAAACGAATGGCACTCTTAGACTGCTGTTTTGCAAATATCAGCCAAGTACCATTGCGTATATGTCTAAGCATTTCAGCATTTTCTTTTAAATATTTTAGAATTAAATCCCCAAAATTGGCAGTTTGTCCATGATTCCTTTACATTTATTTTCCACAAAAAAAATCAAAAATGGTCAATAGAATCTGTGAATATTGAACTATAGCGACAAACAAATTATATACTTTTTTATTTGTCAAAAACTGTTGAAAATCATGTCATTTGTCTTTCATTTCAATTTGCATGCTTTACATTAGCAAAACGTATATTTCAAAGTAGGAGTGTCTTTTCAAAATTCATTCTTATTAATTTTTTTGTGTGCACTGTGCTCTTTGAAATGTTGAAGGATCTATCTGAGCCATTAAAATGGAATATGCAGCTTCATCTGACTGGGCAAAGCAAAGCGAAAGCTAATTGGAGCTAATGGAGGTCCCAGTGGAAGCAGCAGAACAAACAGAAGCAGAATGCCCTGAAGCCTGGTGTCATTCACTTGTGAAGGCTAACAGGGCTGCTTCACTTTGGTAGTGATGTACACATACACTTTTACACACATTCAATCGTTCGCTAACACACAAAAAGCCAGTGGGTGGTCGGATGAACAACTGTGGCCTTGTGTCTAATCACCCCCCAGGTAGGCCTTTCATTAGAGAGATAACCTCTCGCCCCGCGGAGTATTCAGAGAAACACACAACAGCAGCTCATTATCAGACAGGGAGCGCTAGCGTCGCACAGACACACAGTGATGCACAAACAAATGCAAATGCTAAAAGACAATCAGGCACAGAACCAATGAGGGATGTAACGCCAGAACAGGAGGCAACCTTTGTAATGTGAAAACATTAAAACAACAAAAAAAACACTCCATGGAAAATTGTTTAAATATATAAACCTGCTCCTCCTCACCTGCCACATGGATTGAAACAGATTTTTTAACAAATCTAATCTTTGATGGAGCTCTTTAGGAATTTCAGTGTCAGTCTTTATTCCATTATCAAAGCAGAGAAGGGCACACCATTTCTTTGATGGATAAAAGGACAGAGGCTTATTGGGTGGGTATTTGAAGGTGCTTAAGGAGGGCTAAATTAAGGGCAGCACCACAGGTCCTTATGTAAATTCCATGCAGGGGCGGCAGGGACGGTCGAGGTTATAAGAGGGGATAACTGGTCCCTGCGCCCCTGGCTTCTCTCATCTCTTCATTTGCTCTCCTTACCCTCTCTGCAGAAAACGCTGCGGCCATTGTTTCCTTATTTATTTATTTAGACCAAGGGCCGGCGGATTGGAGGAAGGGAGGATGCTTTCAACCCAATTATCCTAGGTATGCACAGGGGGCGCAGAGAATAGGACTTTTGTGTGACATGAATTCAAATGAAACCTTTACACAGGGGGAATTGCAAGAGAATACAGAGGAGGCAGAGATGGAGATTTTCACTCCTCTTACGCAGGGCTGCCCTCTAATCTAAAGAGCTAAGGTAATTAGCCAACTCCTGCGCGCCGGACCCCCCCTAGCCGAGCCACTGTCTCCAAGCTCTTTGTATTTGCATTACAAACAGGCGTCCCGCAGTTTAAAAATCATAGCCTGGTGCGGACCGGAGTTTTCAATATCATGTCGGCTTTAATTGCTCTCTCCCATTCACTGCTGATAGCACCCGTGGGATTTTTGTCGGAATCAATTTCCTTTGAAACAGAACGGCGACAAAAGAAACACGCATTAGGTGCATCATTACGGCGCCCATGCCTCGCTGTCTAATCTAATCTGTTGTGGCACATTGTGTCATGGTAAATGCATCTCTTACCCCGAAATCTACATAAACACGACGACAGGAACAAACACAAACAAAACACAAAATCAGATCCAACACATACAGTACAAACATGCACCTGTTAACGAGAGATGATGTTTGCACTAAGTGTGGGTATGGGTAACCGTGACAACACCTGGCAAGTATATTAACAAGTCAAATGAGAGGCGGAGTCATTCCAGTTCATGTTCTAAAGTTTTCAAACACTTGTTCCCAGCCTAACTATAATCACATTGTGTTTTTTTGGTCTGAGGACATAATCACTTGGAGATAAGTGCCAGTCTAAGGCATAAAGCTTATGATTTTTTAAAGAAGTTGAGGATGGACCAAACTGGGATCACTGTGCTGATGCAACACTCACTATGCCCTGTTTTCAACAATCAACGTTGTCAAATGAACCAGTACACTATGAGCAGCAAAACAGAATTTGAGCATGATGACACTGGTTATTGTAGCCCCATAGCACAATAATTTTTTTATCTCATAAAATAGTCACTAGCTACATTTCCAAAACAAAAGTCTGCACAAATTTGTTGATACTGTCAAAACAACTGAATTTCGGAAATGTTGTGTTTCCAATGAATAAGAAACGCAATAAAAACCACACGTGAATAAGTCTGTTCAAGTGTAACTCATTAAAAATCAAACCGGATAAGAATGTAAATACTTATATGAGATATAATCAGTAGTCAGTGATTTTACAGAAGAGCTATAGATTCAACAGTTTTGAATGACAACTTATTATGGACTGTGAGATGGTGTGAGAACATTGTCAAAGGAGGCCAGTTCCGACAAATAAATGTATTTGTGTGTACAAACTACTGTGGCTCATGTAATGCGACAAATGTTTCCATTGCAGGTTTATGAAAAACACAAATTTCAAACCAGATGAAAAATCACACCCCCCTCCAGCCCCCCCCATTCTAACGTTAAAGTGTATCCAAAAACATGAGCTTTTTTCCCCTAAAATGCTGTGTTCACGGTAAGCACATTTATTTTCAGAATTCTAATTTGGGAAATGCTGTGGTCAATGGAAATGCAGTTACTGATCAGACATTTTTTGTGAAATTCAATTGTCCTCAAAAGATAAATTTTTCTTTGGAGGATCCTTTATTGGTCTGAATGATGTTGAAGTGAAACTGATTTTAATGAATTACTAAAAGAATTAAAAACAGTAAGGTCATCATCATTCTACAGAAAGAACAAACGCTGAAATCTCCTGCCCATCTGGAGTTCTTCATAACAGAATCAGCAGGTATCTCTTCCACAGTACCATGACTGCCTGAAGGCACCTCTCTGTGTAGCTCTATGTCAGGAATCATAAGGCAAGCAAATGTTTTCATATTACCACCATAACACAGGCATTTCATTTATTTATTTTTGTTGTTACTCTACGTGAGCTGCATTAAATATGGTTGCATCATTAAGTGGTCTGTGCATACGCTCTCAGAAGATGAACTGTGGCTCTCAACTCTGAGGCCCTGTAGGCATTTAGACCCAAATCATCCAACAGACGTAGAGTAATTGACTTTCTATCCCCCTGAAACATTCAGCTCTTCTTCAGCTAAAAACATTCCACCTCCTGCAGAGCTCCAGTAGGCCACAAATTCTGCCATCTTGCTTACTTGCTTATTAATATTTATGCTCTTATATATCCCCTGGTTAGGTGTACATCTGTTAATCCAGCTGTGGGCTAAAAATTAACCTCTGAGAAATATTAATATGCACTATTGAAATTATTTATTTATTTCCATAGCAGGGTTTCCCCTAGTGTATTATAGACCTGGTGGCCCGCCATGCTTACTTGCGCCACTGCCAGGACAAGCCTTTCTTGTTTATGTTTTTAGGAAAATAAAAAAAATAAAAATAAAATATCGCTGTTGTTTTTTTGAATGGCGGATTGCAAGCGTCTCTGTTGCTTTGAGTGTTTCACTGGTGGAGCAGAATTATTCCTAAATTCCTAAAAGATAGGTTTATAATTGATGCATTTAAAGCCGGACCAATCACACCGCTGGTGCCTCTGCATGTTGCCTCGCGCTGCAACAGCTGGATGCCTTAGGTTTACCTCAGCGTGGATCATGTGGATGCTGACCTGCTGTATGGATATTTACATCAACCCCCATCCATCCATCCATCCATCCATTTTCTTGCACCCTTGCCCCTTAATGGGGTCGGGAGTTGCTGGTGCCTATCTCCAGCTGGCGTTCCGGGCGAGAGGCGGGGTTCGCCCTGGACAGGTCGCCAGTCTGTCGCAGTACATCAACCCCCTATGAGGAATTATGATTTGTTCCAGAGTTTTTGATCAAGGTAGGAGTTTAAACCCCACCGCGTTAGCTCTAGATGCACAGCCCGGCGAGGAACTTTTACGCTCGTAGTTGCGCATCTTGCTGATTTTATATTATTTTATTATTATTTTCAGTATTGTATCTGACTTAGGGGCCCCTCTTGCTGCTAAAAGTGTCAGCACCTCTAACAGCTGCTGTGTTAGATTTAACCTGGGAGAGGGGGAGTAATTTAATTGTCCAGCCTAAAAACAATCAGTTATATTTGCAATTTACTAATTTGTATTTGTGAACCGAGCTCAAACTCAAAGATTAAACTCACAGCATCAGATTGTTGCCATGGTAACAAAGCAATCAAACTATGAAGATTGTTCTGTGAACTTTTACAAAGTAAAATTGACAGCAACTTAAAATCTTACATTTAAATGTTAAACAATTTAAAATCTTTAAATTTATATATTTATTTATGCATTGAATCATATTTAGCAGCATTGATATTCTCTATAGAGCTTTGGAACTGCTCTAGTCGGACGGATATCAGCGCCATCTTTATTGCCACCGACAGAAACGACTGTCTCACAGATATTTTAGCTAAGGCACAAACTTGCTGCTTTATTGGGTGTAATCACATGACCGAAAAGGTAAAAAGATGGAAGACGGACTTTCGTTTCACTCTGTTCTTCCTTGGAAACAACGGGATGAGGCTAAGCTATCTGAGCTAACTAGAAGGAGACGAATTTCCTGGTATCAGTGGCTGAGACGTCCTGATATTACGTTCTCCAAAATCCCCAGATACCTACAAGTTTGGTCCAGACATTTCCATTCTGGTGAGTGTTTAAATTCGCTTTGTTAGTGTTGTGTCATAATTTTTTTGTTATGATTTTGTCCGGGTGTGCTCATGTTCGGTTTGTGTTGAGTTCATTTAGGTCGGGCTAATATTGTAGCATAGTCTGAGTTTTGTCAGTGGACATGGAGGTTATTACATTATTGTGAAGTAAACTATTTTACTAGTGTTATTAAATTTACAGTATTAATACTGATGTGCGGTTCTGATATGTCTTCTTGAAGGCAACCGATGTATGAAATGGATTAGCTCAATCAAGCCTGGGTTACAGTGCTGAATATGGGTCACTGCAAGGTAAACACCACAACATAGGACAGATATGTGCGTATTTAAAGAGGCGATACAGCAAGACCATGGTGGATCAACAAGAGGGAAATAATGAAAACACAGTAGCTGAGGTAATAGAAGTGGAGCAAGTTGGAGAGGCTGAGGAGGAAACGCCAGGAGAGGAGCAGGAGAGGAGCTCAGCAAGGCTGCGGAAATGTGTGTAAACAATTATAATAATCAGACATCTGGCAGGACACTGGGTTTTTGGGTTTGTTTTTCCTTTCATTTTATTTAGCTTCATTGTTTAGTTCACTTTAGTTTAACCTTTCATGGTCCTTTTGATATTATTTGAGGTTTTTAGTGTAATTATAATTATCTTATTGTTTTCCTTATTTGAGTCTGTGATGGCTGCAGTTACAGCCACACAAATGTGGTAACATTCTCTCTCACCACACGTAACAGGTTCACATTCGCTTTCACAACAAACAGGTTCACCTCACTTATATTGGGTTTCTTTAAATCTAGGAGTTAATTTACAGAATAACTGGTTTTGTTTAGAATGCAACACATCACATTGTATTCTAGAATGAGTGCGCACATTTTAGTTTATATTGTTGTGTTTTGCTTGCTTTAACCTTTGTTTGTTTTTTGAGTTTCCTCAGTGCTGCTCCAATCCTTCAGGAGAGCAGAGAGGTGGAGAAGAGGTGGAGTAAGCCAGCTGAGACTGCAAATTGGTTCATACCACTACTCATCATTCAGAGGGGGGAATGGGATTTTTCTATTTTAGTTTCAGTTAGGTTTTTGTGTATTTTTCCCCTTGGTGTTTTGTATGTGGCCTGATCAGCCAGCATTTAGGTTTCCCCTTGTGTCTTTGTTTGTTAGGTCTGTTTGTTTGAGTTAGTCTGAGTTGATGTTTGTTACTTTGACCTCTTTTATGGGCCCAATTTTTGTCATTTTTTCTATTATTTACCCAAGTTTTATTTGGGTTAAATAAAAAACAATTGGGTTAAATAAAAAACGATTATTGTTTATGATTAGTGCTTCAGGGTTAGCACAGCTAACTTTTTGGGTAGCGGTGTCCACCACTGTGTAATTTCTGAAGGCAATTTTGTTATGCTGAGTGTTGGAGTCAAGCGGACTGAATATGAACAAGCACCTAACTTGTGAAATTCAAAAAGTTTTACAGAGCAGTGCAGGTGAAATCTTACCCAAGACAGACTTGGCGCACAAATATTCAAATACACACTGTGATGCTTCTTATTTTACGATACAAACAAGTTGCATTATTGCACAGAGGTGGCCAGCAAGGACAGGATGAGGAGTAAGATTTGGGAGAGTTCACCACCCTTTCCTATAACACGAGACATTTCTTTCTGGAGGGTGACACTCCTTGTCGGAAAGATTAGTGGGAAACCTTGAATGAAGCAGCAAGCCTGCATACGAAGATAAGTGCTGAAAAACACATCCACCTACAGGAGAGCATCAGGCATTGGAAGGTTGCTCTTTCCACCACTATCTCAAAAAGTTATTTTTTGGATTTTCACATCACTTTGATAGACAGTCACACAATAAATATTTCTAAAAAAAAACACAAAAGTGGCAGTATGCATACTTTTACAAGGAAATGTCTGTGACTTGCTATTTACAACATGAAATAAACCCCTGCTGTTTTGCAGCTATCCTCCCAGGTCAAAGGCTAGCCCTTAGGCCAAACCACTGGCACCCAAACCCGCCACCTCCCCTGCACACTCTGATTAGAAAATAAACGATGCATACACAAAAGGAAAGTGCTGCAGAACAGTTGCTCAAAGCTATAATATCTTTTCATTCAAGTGTTCTTGCGCTTCATCCGGCAGAGTGCTATTACGACGTTCAATTCTGCCCCGAGAGAAGAGACACAATATATATGTCAGTTGACAAAATGCACCAAATCTACTCTGTGTGCTGTCATTGATGGTTTGTATTAGTCTTGACGCTGAAGGCTGGAGAAGGATAATACCACAGCACATAAACTGCTCTGATGGCCAATAAGCCTAATTTGTCTAGATGCAAACCACTTCCTGTTTCCTGTTACTGGCTCGTTTGGCCTCCCACCGACCAGAGATGACCTTTGCCCCTCTATCCAGATGCAGAAATTACCCCCTCAGTTGGCGGGCAAGCACCAGTTTCACACATATCTCCTATATTCCTCCATAGAGGTGGGGGGGTAGCAGGTCAGAGTGGGGAAACAGCTGCAAAAATATGTTCGTCTGGCAGTGCCCAAGGCCGAGAAGAGGTTCCATCCCCTCATCATTAGCATGGCTCATAACCATCTCTCAATGTCTGACTTACTCTCATCATCATTGGAGGTCATTCCCTGACTTTCCTTTTTCTCCATTTTCTCTTAATCATTTTCCACGCATTCCATACACCCCAACCCGCCTCCTTCTAGTCTTCCCCTCTCTTGTCAGGGTTCTCTCTCTGTGTTTCTGTTTCTGCAACGGCTGCAGATGAAGCCATGCACGTCCACACGCAGTCATTCCCCAGAGGCCATTGGCAGATCCGATAGCATCACCAGCGCCATTCTCAGTATCAGCAAATCCTGCGCTAAGGGATTGTAAATAATGCTGTCACTTTCACAGATAAGATGGGGGCAAAATGGGAAATAGTAAAAGTAAAGAAAATCATATGACTGGCATTGATTTTATAGTGGGGGGTGTTTCAGGAAAGAAGGGAGGGAGGGTGGAAAAACGCAGGTGGTGATACCATATGAAATGTGCATCTTTAATAGCACCTTGAAGTGAAAACACAGAGCTTCTGTGTTTGGTGAGTCAAAAAGAGAGGCACAACGTTGTGTCTGGTAAAGTATTTATACCCCTTCTGGTGGGAGAATCTATGTGCTTCATTGAACAATTTTTTGTGGTGCGGCTTTTAGAACTGGTCCAATGGAAGAGGGGCAAGAAAAAACTTCTTACTGACAAAAGCTATAGTTAGTCTCTATAGTTTAGTGGAAACCACAAATAATTTAAAATTTGTGTTCTTTTCGGATGAGACCAAATTTAAGCTTTTTTTTGTATTACAAAACTAACGACACATTGCTGCGAACACACCCTAAGCAGTGAAACGTGGTGGGGATGATTTTCTTGAGACGAAAACCTATTAGAGGCTGGAAAAGACTCAAGACTGGGTCCACTTGATGTTCACATCTGTATTTAAATTGTGCCAGAGTTCTTCACTTCAACCGAACCCAGACGTAGGTTTGAAGGCGGACCAGAGTTCACTATTTTGGTCGGGATTAGACTTTGATTGTGCATTCACACCTTCCCAAACAAACTGGACCTTCTAGACAAACAAACTAGATTTTGATTAAAGTGGAGTAAACATTGCTGGTGTGAGTCCCTTATTGCTAATGACCGGGCATTAGCAATTTACTAATACTTCTTTAGCAGTATTAGAAGATTCACTCACCTTAGACAAGTGATGAATGGTTGAAATAGAAAGTGAATAATAATATTTATCTCAAGTCAACAGATTTAATATTATTTACTGATCTATTTTCATAAATTATTTCACAAAATCCATCCTAATTCTGATGCAATATTCAGGAATTCATCAAAAGGAAGAGGGCACTTTCTAGATAAAAAACCTGATAATGTTTCAGAGATATCTTTTTCATGTCCTCACATTTAGAGTGAAGTAAGATGGTTTTTCAAAACTGCAGCATTTATGGCAAGAAAGGAGACAGTGTGACAACAGCTTTAGAAGGACCCAGTCAAAGTACAAATCTAAATTCTGTATCTGTGGCAACTTTGGGATGCGCTTGTAAAAGCTGCTTTAGATCTGACTGAGCTGAATGTGCAAAGTTGATAGATATGTAATTAAAAAGACTTACAGTTGTTAGCTTTAAAAATATGTTTGCAACGCACAATTTGACTCACAACAGGAAATGCCAGTTTGTTGGCTCATCAAGGTCAAACTACGGAGGTGGTGAGCAGCAAAAAGGTGATGGGGCTGAGCTCAGACAAATGGAACACATTCCATCACACTCATAGGTCCTAGCATGCTTCCACCTCTGATTTAGTAGACAGGGCTAAACAAACATCTGTATTTAAAGAGCAGTGTTTTTCAAAGGCCATTTATCAAGCAGCACCCTTAATTTGGCCTAACAAGCCCCAGAGCAACACAGTAATGACAGTTAGGACCACAGTGGGCCACTCTGCTGGCCAGAAAAAATGTGCACTGTTGCTCCAGTGAAACAATACAATTAACTCTTAATGAACCTCTTTTGCTTTACGCCCTTTAACAGCTCCAGTTACAGTACAGAAACACACACACACGCAGACTAAATTCAATTTGGCTTAATCCATGTTTTATGGTAATGTATATCTCATTAAAATGTTATTTAAAAACTCATTAAAATTCACTTGAAGAAGTAATGGCTTCATTACGGTAATACGGTGAAAAGCAAAGAAAAAGACAAGTAAGGACAATGAGAAGAAAGAGCGCAGAGCGACAGCTTTCTAATCACTTAATTGTGTCTAAAATGGAATACATTTGCATATTAAATGACACCGTGCTGTATCCTCCTTTGTATCTTTTTTCCCCCATCTCCAGCTTCTGTAATTAACAACTGCTACAATTAAAGATGTATTTTTGCCCCAGAATGATTTTGCCGGTCGCTCCAGTTTTCTTTCCGCCATCTTATTTAGTGGGGGCAGGCTTGGCAGATGCAGATGGTGTGCTGAAACTGGAGCTGGCTGATACTGATGAACAATGTGCCCGCAGGCCTTTGTGTCTGCTCCGATAAGGCTCGGTGCCGTGCCCATGCTTGCGCCGGGTCCAGAGCGGACACTCTGCAGCCAGAAGGGGGAGTAAGACATAAAGGAGGGACCGAATGGAAGGGAGCAGAGTTGGGGCTGGTCAGGTGACTCAAGATGAGAGAGGGATTGATTTCCTGCCAATTCAAGCACAGAGAGAGCACAGACAGAGGTACTGGGGCGTCGCCATGGAGCAGGTGGGTCTACTTCCTGCATCGGAGAGGAAGGACACGGAGAGGAAGAGGAGGAAGCAGCTTCTTTTCTACAGCATCACTGGGGGGAAAAATTCAGGTTGCTTTGATAGAAACAAAAGTTTCTATCCGTCAAATAGATTCACTGTCATTGGAGATTTTCATGATTAATAAACCTTCATGACATTTATACATAACAATAAAATAACCTGATTTAATTGCTTTAAATTACAGAAAAGCAACTATCTGCATGTGTTCCTTATACTGCTACAATATTAACTAAATGAATGCTAGCAGTACTATTTACCTTAAGAAAATGCACAAATTTCCACTAAATACAGTTATTTTAAAAGAGAAAGCATTGAGTTGTATTCATTGTGATGATGTGCTTAAGGCAGTGTCACAGAGCAGAAGCTTCTTAAAGAGACAGAGGACCAAGTTCAAGGTCTCAAACTGGGAAGTCAAATTTCTTCTAAGTTATGTTCAATAAAAGCGACATTTTTAGAACAACTGAAGGTAACAGGTACTTGACTGCTATAAAATGGCACTATGAGCATGGTTAATGCATAACACTCAAGACTCAAGTATTGAACCCTGAGCAACAGATTTCAAGTCACTGGTAAGAAAACATGTCAAAAGGGGCCTAAACTTTATGATGTTGGTGATTTTTCTTTGGTAGTTTTGAAGTGATAACTTTTCACCTCTTGATTCTGACACCCAGCCCCTGAATATTGTCAGCTTCCCCCCCTCACATCCTTGGGTATTAAAATTGTCTACAATCCTGCCATCACAGCCTGTCACCCTCTGTGTTACAGTTACCAAGCTGAACCCCATGCAGCGTTCACATGTGGCCATTAAACTGGAGCAGATGTTGTAGGTCCAGCTGTGACTCAATCTGTCAACCTGAAGGTGAAGCTCCATAGCTTGATCTGAAGGAAGGGTGGAAAACAGCTTCCTGTGCTGTTTATGAGCTGTATGTGGTGATGACAATGCTGTCCATATGTCTGCATAAACTTTGTGTCTTCCGAGGTAATGACACAGAGGTCATGTCCTTCCACAGGGGGAAAAAAAACTCCCAGGATGCAGCTGAACTCAACCAATGGAGACTTTAATAGACTTCTCAAACACACTTTACACAAGATTTTTATCCCCTGCAGCTCACCAACTCGGATGTCGCTTTTGTTTTTTGTTTTTTTTAGAACTGAAACCTCTTACTGCACAGTCCACAGTGCAAATCTCCATATAATCACTAATAGCTTCCCTGTCCTTCCCTGTGCTTGCTGCAGCTTCCTCTGTGTCTGTTTTATTGTTTTGCTCTGTAATTGGATTGGCAGCAACGGAGAACAACGAGCAGTTAGGAGCTTGTAAAAGGTTTCACTCTGCGATGGTGACCCCCGGTTTTAATTAAGCTCTCGGTTGGAGTCGAGCGGCTTTTATCTGGTGCGGCCTGATGAGCCCTGAGTGCGAATGTGCCGCAGGACGAGAAGGAGGAGAGGAGGAGTTTTTAACAGCTGTGGTTTACTGTACTCCAGTTTTTCCTCCCTGCATGCCAATCAAGACACGTGCAGCAACGCGAGACGCATCGTAAAAATTCTGTGCTACGCATTATGGTGTCTCTTTGTGCTCGTTGTGGTGGAGGCACACTTATGTTTAATTTCAGGTGTTTGTCAGATACTCTCAGCTGGGCTGTGGTTGCCACTGAATAAAACTTGTATTACCATGTACCATGTACTTTCCAAAGATGTTATAGCTGTCATTATTTTATATACACATTGTTTGATGTCGTGGTTTCTCGGTGTTGTTTTTCTCTCTTTCCACAGGTTTAGAGGCTGACTTCCTGGTTGTTGACTTGTGTTTTCTGTATTTCTCTCTCTCTTTCCTCTATTTTTATCTCATTTCCTTGTAAACCTTTTCCTCCACATTTCTCCCTCTCTTTTCTCCTTCTCTGTTCACTGCATTTGAAAAAAATCCCAATTTTTTTTAATAATGTTGAGACCACATGTTTGGAGACACTGAGTATCTGTGGAAGGAAACCAAAAAGGCTTTTGACTCAAATCATTCATTTGAGAAGACAGCTATCCCTGATGTAAACTTTTGAATTCGAGGAAAGTTACAAAAAAAAAAAAAAAATTCAAAAAATCTTTTATCGCCATGTTTTCTGGCAGTTAGCAAACAGAAATAATTTTGTTAATTCTACCTAAACTAAAACAAGAAACAACTGGTCTGATTTAGCTTAAAACAGTGAGAAAGAAAAGTATTTGTGTCGTTTTATTTGGTGAACGTACATGTCAAGTGGAGCATCATAGGGAATGTTGTAACGCTCTGCTTGTGAAAGTAAATCTGTTAACATTCAAACAATTTTGAGTGTCACACCAGCGGACAAACATTAATAAATAAATACATACCTAAATAAAAGAGGCAGCCTACAGATGTGTGTATGTTGGACTGGATGCAATGTGGGAGCAATGTGCTCGATAAAACAGCAGAAAGCAGGTTTGAGTAAAGATTTAAAAGAACATGGATCTCCCAACACCCTGCTGCTTTACATTCTGCTTTACTCTCAAATCTGCATGTGAGGCTGATGCTGTAGGCAGCGCTGCATGAGGCATAATGATTAGAGAGCTGATCATCACAGTCTTCACCCCCCAATCCTCCAAATGGGCTCTTCAGATCATTTGTCCTTTAATCAATATTGCCTGAAAGGAAGAATCCCACACCTAAGGACACTTTGTGCCCCGCTGCAGATCACAAGCGACACATTTTCCATGCCAGAGATCCGCCCAGTGGTTCTGGATCAGAATCTCGCAGAGGATGTTAAACTTTTCCCAACATCCGTCAAGCACTGTGAGTCGGGCCGTTTTCTTGGCGACGGAAAGGTTGTGGCCGGCCGAGAGCGGCGAACATAAAGCAGCAGGCGGAGAGAGGTGGGCGTTGGATCAAATGCGGCTCAGACAGAGAGAAGTTTAATATTTTATTGATCATTTCCTACAGCTGAGATGTTGAAAAGGAGCAAAAAGATTAAACTTAATAAAGGAATGGTCTTTACAAGAACGTCACTCATGGTTTGTACTTGTTTTCATTTCAGCAGGAGCCTTTTAATGTATACTGTGCCGGATTTTTCACATTTGTTGCATCGCAAACTTTAAATTTAATGCATCCTATGAAAAATTGTATGTGACACATCAAATTAGAGTAGTGCCTAATTGTGAAAATAATACTTTTGCATATACTCCAGAGGAACAAACTGTTTTTAATCTCAGTCTAGATGCATCTGCTCTGTGAAGGAATGGTTAGCAAACAATCAGAATCACTGGTTACTCTGGAGGAGCTGCAGAATTCCACAGCTCAGTTTGTGAACAACCATCAGAATCAAATCACAGAGAACTTATTATGAAAAATCCACTTTTTATCCTTTCTATGCACTTTGTAATATTGCATGGACATTGGGGGCAGTTCCTCTGGATTGGCAGACTGGGGTGGTGGTCCCCCTGTTTAAAAAGGGGGACTGGAGAGTGTGCTCCAATTACAGAGGGGTCAAACTCTTAAGCCTCCCTGGTAAGGTCTATTCAGGGGTCCTGGAGAGGAGGGTCCATCAGATAGTCGAACCTCGGATTCAAGAAGAGCAGTGTGGTTTTTGTACTGGTCGTGGAACACTGGACCAGCTCTACACCCTCAGCAGGGTCCTGGAGGGTTCTGGGTGTTCGCCCAACCAGTCTACATTTGTTTTATGGACTTGGAGAAGGCGTTCAACTGTGTCTCTAGGGGGGCTTTGTCAGGGGTTCTCTGGGAGTTTGGGGTACCAGGCCCTCATCAGCATCTCTTTGAAGTGCCTGGTGAAAATGCATTTTTCTTGGAAATGTACCAACATCACTGTTGAATGTCTTCTGTGTTTGAATTGGGAAAACTACTTAAAAGATGAGTACTTCAGCAACCTGCGCCAGGATCAAGAAGGATCTGGCGCAAGTTGAGAGGTCACTTCCTTGTCGATGGAAATGATGGTCAGCAAAGTGGTAAGCTAATAACCTTAAAATAACCAAAACAAAGTTGTGTGTCTATGACCACCAGGACAGATGGCGTTTGATTAATTTGACAGAGCAGCTGAAAATCTAACAAATCGTCACCTTCCTAAAATAATAACCCAAATATGTTTTTGTCTAAAACAACTTTTAGAGAAATGAAAGGTCATTTTTCTTACACTTCTAAATCACTTGTCAAAAAATTACTAGGGCTGCTACCTTAGGATAAAATATTGCAGTTTTGGTCCCCAATCAAATTAATTCTACTAGTCAAAAAGGTATGAAAACACCCTAAGAATTTGTGACAAATTGAACATTTATGCTCACAGATGTTCTCTGTCCAACCTGACTGAACTTCAACATGTTGGTAAAGAAGAAATGGCAAAAAATTCAAATGTAATAGAGACAAACTCCAAAATAACACAGATTTTTTCCTATTTAGTTATACTACTTTGCAATGGTCTAAAAATCTTGATAATACAATCTTGTACTCTTGTAATGCAAAAAAATAAAAGAAAGTTCAAGGCAGAAGATATTTTTGCAGTCTACCATACAGGATATTTGTAAGCCATTAACAACTGAAGTGAAAAACCAATTCAGCGTTTAGTTAGCGAGAGCATGTGAAAAATCCTCCCATACAACCGGCACAGCCATCAGCTTTTAGATGCGCCTTATTCTGCCCACGTGCCTACTGAAATGTGATTGAATGCTGCACATAACATCCAAATACAAGGAATAAATTGCTGTACTGCTGCTGCCTGCTCAGCAAATCACTGCTACATTAGGCCCACCTAAGTACCACACACTAATACACACACAAATTACTTTTTGAAGTGCCCGCACTGTCTGCCTGTATGGAAAGCACTTGCCCGGCACATGGCGGGGCAATTCACCGACAACACTAACAACTTGATCACGCTACGCTCCGCTGAAATGAGGAGATATTTGGACTCAGAGTCCATCACGTTGGCTCATAAAAAAAGAAAAACACACTCATGTACACAAAGAGGAATGACTACAAGGTATGCGTGTGTGAAGTAAGATTTGCTGAAATCCTGAGATGACACCTGCCACGTTAGAGGAGTGTCCATATAGTCCAGTTGTTTATTCCACAATCCAATTAAATGTAATTGTCTTAGTTCCATCTGTAATCAGCTTAGCGCCTTGCAACAGCTGGATGATGTACCTGTGCACCAGGCTTATGTAACCTCCATGGTAATGGGGGGAATTTAATTCATTTCGGGGGGCATGGAGGAAAATCCAGGATCCTGATTCAGGTAATCTGCCTTGTTGGAACCATTAGTCTATATGTCATAAAGCTTTTGTGTGCCTGTCTGAGTCGAGCCACGCTCATATTATCATGCAAATGGAAAAACAATCTGAAACACGCCCAGTGGCTGCCATGCTCGGGATGAGCACAGGGTGCTGTGTCTAAACCTCTCCATTTTCCCTTCCCCTGCTGCTTTCTGCTTCGGAAATTTTTTGTTGCTGGATTAATTTTTTTTATTTTATTTTGCTGTTTTCCTCCAGCGTGGGTGCAAACACGTTCTCTTCAGGGCCTGGAGACAGGCGGTTAATTATTTAGCTGAAGAGACGTGGCTAACGAAGCAACTTCTAATCCGGAGGGCCGTGTGGAGTTTGGTCAACAGTATTGACTGCACTGCAGATGGGATAAGATATCGTTGCAGGGCACCGATAACCTACATAGCAAGGACAAGACAGTGGCTCAATGGCAGCGGAAGCAGAGTGGTGATCTCTCAGCTCTCCAGGGCAAAGATTCTACAGCCGAGACAGAAGAGGGGAAAAGAAATAACGCCTGTGTGTTAGTATTTAAGCTGGATGTGTGTGTGCGTGTGTGTGCGTGTGTGCGCGCGCGTGTGTGTGTGTGTGTGTGTGTGTGTGTGTGTGTGTGTGTGTGTGTGTGTGTGTGTGTGTGTGTGTGTGTGTGTGTGAGCTAGCATAGAGTGTCCCCTATTAACATGGTTTTTATGTGACCCAGTAGGAGGAACCGGTTTGCAGCAGGTCACACCCCTCACCAGTTGCTGCTGGGCAACATGTAATCAATGGGACGATCAAACAACAATTAGGGATCAATCCCACCGAGTGACTGAGTCTGGCCTAAAAACACATCATCAACATTTATCTTTTGATATATCACATCCCAGTGTTTGTCAAGACCACGGCCGCTAGGCGGAGCTGGGGAGGCCTCGGAAAACGTTGGAGGGAAGAAGAGAAAAAATAAAGGAAAAATAACAAAACCAGGGTTTCCCCCAGAAAACTTGCTAAGCCTGGTGGTCAGGGTGCCGAGGCGGTCCACCGGCTACAGGAAATGTGAAAATGTTACTGGGTAATTGTATGTTATGGGAAAACAGCTTCAGTGAAACAATAACCCCTAGTCTTCAAAACAACAAATAAAAACATACAATTAAAATGAATATCAATTACTTGCACTTCTGTTTAATCCAAATTAAGTCAGCGGCTCCATAAAGCCTCTGGGCTTCAGGGGCCACATAAATGCTAATATTTTAACACAGACCACAGATACATAAATGTAACATTTGTTTATTGAGATTATCAATGCTGCTAAATTTGATTCAATGCATAAATAAATATATAAATTAAAAAAAATTAAATTGTTTAAGATCTGAATGTAAGATTTTAAGTAGCTAGCAATTTTACTTTGTAAAAGTTCACAGAACAATCTTCATAGTTTGATTGTTTTGTTACCATACCAACAATCTGATGCTGTGAGTTTAATCTTTGAGTTTGAGCTCGGTTCACAGATACAAATTAGTAAACAGCAATTGTAACTGATTGTTTTTAGGTTGGACAATTAAATTACTCTCCCTCTCCCAGATTAAATCTAACACAGAAGCTGTTAGAGGTGCTGACGCTTTTAGCAGCAAGAGGGGCCCCTAAGTCAGATTCTGCTCAAGGACTCATACAACCTTGGACCGGCCCTGCAGGATGAGTTAAATCTGCTGCACTGCGCAGAGATGCGCTGCAAACAAGAGATTTAATTCAATGCTGCTAATGTGGCTTTAGTAGCTAGTCCATTTCATGTAGGTTGAGTTTTTAACAAGAGTCACAAAAACTGTTCTGGTTGCTGGAGTTTGTGGCACGAGTTTCTCAGATCTCCGCGCAGCTGCGCACATTAAATCTGGCTGACTAAGTGGACAGAGAATTTGATATGGTTTGATGCATCATGTAATCGGAAAAATAATACTAAAATAATATAAAATCAGCGTGATGCGTGACTACGAGCATGACAGCTCCTTGGTGGGCTGAACCTGCATGATGAGGTTAGCGGTTAACCACTAACGCCCTGGTCAACCGGGACCACATACTTTATGTATTTGTTCACAAAGATAAATCATTCCCACCACTTGCTCAACGCACCTCTGAAAGCACGACTACAAGTTATTCCTGCGTTCATGTAGAGCCAGGCGCGGAGCTATAGGGAGGTCTGGGGCGGTTGCCCCCCCCCCGAACCGGGTCTGGAGGAGCCAGAGAGGGAGGAATGGATTCAAGTCGCTGGAATGTCTGATTATAGACCGAGAAAGTGAGAAACATAAACAAGAAAGGCTTAGCCTGGTGCATTGCGGGCGCCAGGACTATAATACCCTGGGGGAAACCCTGAAAAGTGAATCGAGTAAATTTATTTTTTATATAGGCCTATATATAAAATCTAATCTAATTTTAAATCAAACATATAATTTAAAAATTATCTATCACCCAATCTTTCTGATTGGGTGATTTATCAAGCTGAATTGTTTTTCAAGTTAGCACAGCTAGCATAAAATGGAAAAGTTTCTATCAAGTAACAGACTCAAAAACCCTAACAGCTCCTGGCCAACTAGCAGAAGGTCTGAGGTAAAATTGATTATATAATTGATGTTTCTTTACATATTTTGTAAAATTTTTTGTTGGTTCCCTGCCCTGAGTGGATCCCTGCCCAGAAGCTATTGTTGATTGGGGGGGCCATGGCATGGAAAAGTTTTAAAATTATTCAAACTCCAGAATTTTAATTTTTTCTGCCATGTCACTTTGCATTCAGACCCCTTTAGTGTGACATAAATAAAATCCAGTAAACCAATTCTGTATAGATGTCACCTAATGTTTTGGTAGCCCTTCGTATTAGGAATGTTCCGATAGCTGCTTCCTGGCCTATCACCAACCCTTTAAACATCTGACCTGTTGATTGCAATTTTGACCTTTTTTGACACTGACAGGTGTTATAAAGTCACAACGCACCTTCAATTCTCCAATCTTACTTTACTGAACAATACCTGTGAAGAAAAACAGATGTGACCTGGTGGGCGGGGCTGTCAGTCAGAGGGTCTGTGTTTGATTTTTAGACCTTTGAAGTTCAAGCTGCATGAATACTTTTCCAAACCTCTGTGACTATTATATAACATTCTATCCTAAGGGGGAAACAACAAGACCCAGGAATCATCCTAAAAATCTGTTCTTTTCTGAAAACCTTTCAACCAAAAGCTGGTGAAAAGGTGAATGTTCCTGCCATTCATGACAGAGTGCACATTTTTTCTTCGCTTTGATTAATACTGGGTCTTTGAAAGGTCACAGAGATAAAAACAGTATTCTGAAATCATGTTTAACTCAGGAAAGCAGAAACTTGGGCTACAGCAAGGAAAAAAATTTTCTGGCCTCCTTTTGACTCCAGGTAAGAACCGTCTCTCAGATGAAAATTGCTGTCTTGAGACAAATGCCATATAACACCAACACGCACACACGCGCGCACACACGCGCACACACACACGCACACACACACACACACACACACACACACACACACACACACACACACACACACACACACACACACACGCACACACACATATGAACGCACGCACTCATAAAAGAAACTGTACGTCCTCCTGTATGTACAGAGACCCGAGCAGACATTCTGTCTTCTGGGTCTTCTCTCTGACAGCAACACATTTAGGTACCTGCTTTCCTGTAATTGCCCCTTTTTAATGATCTGCCCCCTGCTGGACACTAACTGTCATGCAGACAAGCCATGTGGAGAAAGAAGAATGTCTGTTATCTTAAATGCATTAAAGTGTTATCCCCACAAGGGTTAATCAACATAAATAAGAATATGTGCTTGTTTTAGTTGAAACTAATTCTTGATGCTATGCATAAAAACACAGATGATCTGTTACACAACAACCACATGCATGCATATAGCCTTCCTACGCCATCCAAGTCAAATTGTCTCCCTCTGTTCTACATGTAATTAAAGATTACAGCTGAGTTATTTATTTTTCTCCCCTGTCTTCTCGACATGTCTGGGCGCTGATTTTCTTCCCTTCACTCGACTGCAGTCAAAGAACGAAGGCGGTGGCTGTCAGCGCCACAGCACCAGCCTTATCCCTCTCTTCAAACACCTCCATCTCTTTCAGCCACATAAAAGAGGAGACTAGAGCGGCGGCAATCGCAGCCGGCGTGCTGTGTGCAAGCCTCTGCTCCGCCGCAGCCGTCAAACGGAGGTACTTCTGTATTCATGTGCTGCATCACTCTGGGCCCTTTGATGGCACAGATCAGTGTCTGAATACACAGCACTGCCACCACAACGCACTGCAGGTCGGGAAAATATTCCACTAAATGCATGATGGTGCAGATACAGAGTAGGGTGGAGCACATTTGTTGCATTCAGAAATGTTTTTGACCTGATTATTCCAATTAGGAGGCAGGTGCAGCTCAGAAATTAACTGTATTGAAAACGCATAGGATGTAGATAAAGTTCTACTTATTTCTATGAATATGAATTTAATGATGACAGATAATTGATGATAATAAAAAAAAATAATGGTAAACAGATGTGAGCTACAGAATAATGTGCGCAACTGCTAACGTCATCAAAGTCATCAATGCTAGCTGCGTTTCAATTGACCACATTATTGTGCAATTTGACATCCTTAAAATAAATTTGCTCAATATAAACATCAATTTCAAAAAACTTTCTTTTCACTAAAACGATTTGGTGCTAGGAAGAGGTGGTCTTTTTTCTTGGCCGCATCAAAACTGGTTAATTTCACAACTGAAACAAAAACATTGTTAAGTGTGTCAGATGATCAACATCCGAATGCAAACCACGAAGAATAAGAAGACAGGAGGAGGATGGTGCCACATATTTTAAATATTGTGTGAACAAACTTCACTTGCAATTTTAATTGTGTCTCTTATTTAATGTGATTAGTGGAATGTCGACAAAGCTTTATAATGGAAACACAGCTGTTTTCTACAAGGTCAGTGAGCCATAAGGCCAATAATAAAGAAACTGTCTATTTTCGGAGGGTTGTATTCTAGCTTATAATTGGAAAGTTGAGTAGAAGGAAAACAATTTGCACCCAAAAAGGTGCATAAGCAACAGGAAAAGGATAAAAAATGCTAAATGGTCTGCATTTGTATGACACTTTATCAAGTCAAAGGATTCCAAGACGTTTTACACTACAATCAATCAGTCGTCCATTCACACACACAGATGGTGGTTGCCACAGTTACTCTAGGGCAGACTGACAGAAGTGAGGCTCCCATTCTGACCCTTTTTTTAGCCAAGGACACTAAGGAGGTTTCCTTTATCTGACTTCAGAATTGGAATAACCCAATAAACAACAGAGATGGCATGACTCAGTACATTATCAGTGACTATGGAAACTTCAAGCAATTTGGATCGTGTGCCTCTTCACTTTATCCCTCTACTCAACTTTCCATTAACATTTATGTGCAGCACTCTGAATAGCTAGCTTTTATGTCAACGAGAACGACTTTTTAACAGAGGATGTACAACCGTCAACAGTCTTCACATAATTGTGAAGTCCATAAAATGGTATTTATGAGACATTTTTCCAGTAAAGAAAATGTTGTTGGTCTTATGTTATACAATCATGCGAGAAACCTTTTTTTTTGCTAGCCACAGGCCTTAATTGTCACAATTAAGGTCTATGGCTTAATTGTGCAGGGAGCAGGGAGCAGGGAGCCATAAAATGTATCTCTACTTCTGTGCAATAACATTTCCCTTTTTTCCACTGAACGGCTGAAATGAATGACCTTTTTGGTGATAAGATGATTTTGCACCTGTTAATCTTTAACTTTAGCAATGTCATAGAACATCAAATGCCACTTCAGGGACTTTTCCTCCAGCACCTTTAGAAGCTCAATAGGAGTTAACAACTAAGCAGCAATCCAGTCAAGAGACAGGAAGAGAAAGAGAAGAGAGTGAAGTATTTTTTCCTCACCATCTTTCATTATTCAGCCTAAAGCCATGAATATCTGAATAAATGAATCCACGATAGCAGGAACGGAAGCTGCATTATTTTCACGGAGCGTGTCTAAATATGTGCATAGGAAGAAAACCTCCTCCATCATCCTCCTCTGAAAGGTGGTCTTAAAATAAAGAGCAGGGAGCCTCACTCATGCCTGGCTACCCCTAAAAAAGTAAATAATAATGCCCAAATCTGGAAGATTGTCCTTCGTTAATGATGCTTTGGTCAATAGGAGAAATGTTGTGATTGGAGGTGCTATTAAGAGGGACTGAAATGATCTTGTTCTTGCTCCAGTGGAGCCCTGGAGAAGTCACCCGTACATGATGTTCCTGCTCCTTTGGGTGCTGCTGAATAAAATATGAGGGTGCATGAGGGGACAGCAGGAATGGGGCAAAGTGCCTCAGTTTAAATAGCAGGGAGGTGATATGTGAGCACTCTGCTGTAAAAGAAAGGGACCCCTGGCCTCACCATGCCACGGTGACACCTAGCACTTAGCTCAGTCCACAGAAGTCAAATCCCACCAGGTAATTGTTTCTTCTGTTTTACATCAACATGACCTTGTTGCAAAGGGCTTCTAGCAAATATGCTGAATTGGACAACGTGTATCACCCTTGTGTGGATCAAACCTCCTCGTTTTAGCACTCCTTCACAGACTTCATCAACGTGTTTGACAAAATACAAAATGTTAAACTATCATTTCAAAATTTGCCAGCCATTTTTCAAAACTACTTCAGATTTCAACCAGGGATGCGCCAATCCACTTCAGATACCGATACAGATATCTGACATTTGTGCCGAATTGATTTAAAACGTTTCTTCCTTTAAACAGGAATCAAGAAGAAAAAGATCCAGAGGAACTCCTGGTGTACCTATTCTTATTCTGAATAGGAGCCCAGAACAGGAACATTTAGTTTAAATCCTTCACTCAACCCAGAGCAGGAATTAGAACAAACTTAGAATCCAGAGAAACTCCTATTAGTTTATCTAGAGAAACTACTCATTACCTTAGAACAACATTTAGCACCATTTACTTCATAGAATCAAACATGGAGAACCAACATTTAGATTTATGCCTCACTGATCTGACCAAACATGGAGAACCAACATCTAATTTTATTGTCTTTTTGTTTTGCTTTTTCAAAAACGTTGTTTTTATTTCCTCTAACTCGTGTAAAGCACTTTCCCTTGTTGCTGAAAATGTGCAATATAAATAAAATTACCTTACCTTACCTTACCTAAACACAGACATAAATTTACTAAATTTCTCAATGCAAAAGTAATTGGGAAGGTAATACCAGTGCCTGAGCTTTATTGAACCAGTTGCTTAAATTTTGCACCTCTATTGTGTTCTATAAATTAGCCAAATTCCTGGCAGAAACTTCTGTGTGAAAACTTGTTTTAATGCATTCTTGCAATGCAAAACCTACTCCACACTGTGCTGCCTCTAGACTACGCCTCAAGCTATAGATCACTCTCCATTGAGCTTTTACTTGACTCTCAGACCAACACATTGCACCTTCCTTAATAGCTGTCACTCATGTCTGCCTTACTGGATGTACAGGCCATCAATTAGCGCCAGCAAAAAGAGGTACAGCATACTCTAGGGGGAAGTAGAGAGGCGTGCTGACCAGATGTTGGACAGTGAATTAAGATGGCATCTCAACCAGGATTTAAATGCTGGCTTTTTTCTAACTTAATTTATGCATCAGTTTATAAGTTTATCAGATTCTGTAGCTGTAGCTTCACATAAAAATACACACCGTTTGTACCTTCATAAATTATTTTCTACAAACCCCTACAACATTGCACCCTGATTACTCATGCAAGCATCAATCTTTCCTTTCCATTCCCTTTCCCTTGATGAGTTAATTTCTCTCCCGTTGCCCCGTTGTCTGAGTGACCCTGTCGGCCCAGGAGAATCCCCTAACAGGCTCCTCTTGCCCATCAGGATTGATCAGTCCACAGCTCCCTGTCAGACACGATCAATACGTCATTCCTTCAGTAACAAGGCCCTGCGCCTCTGCTGTCTCTTCCTTCCCTGCGACGCTTTACTTTCATTTTATTATTATTTCTCACAGCAGATCAATGCGAGATAAACAGGCCCACTGTAAACCACACCACAATTAGAGCATCGCCTAATCTTCTTGTTGACTCCATCTCCTTTCAAACCACTACCCCGGCGAATGGAACGCAAATGATAATGAAACCTAATGGAATTCCGTGGAATTAAATCACTTTAAACAATGAAGAGAAGGCAGGCACACTGAGGTATATACCAATCAATACCTCATAGGCACCCGGGCTTAACGGGCTTTTCGTCACGGTGATCATCATTTAAACTGGTGGCTTTCGGCAGATAAAAGTGAAAAATATGAACAAACACAAATGCCATCATTCTGGATGCGACTCCAGTGAATTTTTCATGCAATGCATATTATTTCTCATTACAGAGAAGGACTGAAGATGTGAGCTAACACAGTAAATCACAAAAGACAATTTAATTCAGTGATTGGATACAATTCAAATACCTGTATAGAATCATCGCACAGGATGCGCAAGCATACATTTTTGTTAATTATGGTTGCTATGGCTTACAGTTGTGTTAATTCATGACTAAGTTATGGTCAATAGTCAAGCTAGTTGTCTTATCAGACAGTCACTGACAAGCTTCACAAGTAGGATAACCCTGAAAGTAGTGCAGTGCTTTATCCCAGCATATCAATAGAAAACTGAGTAGGAGGAAAACATGTTTTCTTAGAAAAACTCCAAGTTCTCTAAGATTTCCTGGTAGAAAGCTGCACATAAGTGCTATCATTTCCAGCGGTGGAAACTTTGTATTGGACACCAAGCTAATTGGATTGTGTGCCTCTACTGCAACTTTCTGCCACACATCTTCCATCCGCCCAACTTTACATCATTATGCTTAGAGACAACACTCTGTGAACATCTGTGGCATGAATGTGACACTTTATTTTAAAAAGTGTCACATTTTTAAGACAAAAATGTGACACTTTATTTGTCTCATAAATAAAAAGCCCAATCAGTACATGATCTGACGTTTTCATCAACTATAAGCCAGCACCATGAAAATTAACACAAATTAAAAGCTTAAAATTAAAAATTGTGTAAGAAGTGATTTGATGATACTGTGACATTTTAAGATGCGTCTGTATGATGAAACTGGGTTTAATTTAACTACAGAAGTGTAACATTTATGCATGCAAACGCAAGAAAACAGTTTAGTTTTTTCTGGAAATATGATTTAAAAAACCAAATATCAAGATATTTTATTGCTCCTTATAGTTAAGTTTAAAACTGCTGGTGAGTGTGGTTTCTGCATTGTCATTGTGTTCGCAGGTGGTTCATATTGAGACCAAAAATGGACGACTAGATAATTCAATCACTGAATTATGGATTTGCCTATGTAGCTTGGCCTGGATTTAAGGGCACACGTGTTTGAGAGCAGCGCTGCTAATGCGAGAAGATGTCTGCTCGGCGCAGGGCAGCAGCATGGAACTGCTGGAGTAATTAGTGAGCGAGGCCCCCGAGCTCCCTCTGTAGTCCGGCCCTTTTGAAGGAGGGAGCTCAGGCCGATCAGTGGCTCCTCTGATGTATGTTTGTGAATCTTTCAAGGGAGTCAGAGCTGCTAACGAGGCCTCATCTATTACCATTTGAGAAGTAATTAGCGTTGTTGGAGGAATGGAGCGGGGCCAAATAAGAGTGGCTCAATCTGGTCTCCCCGCGCCCCCGTAGTCCCACAAGGAGGCAACAGCAGGAGGATGAAGTGAACAAGTCGAGGGAGACTCCCCAGAGAGGAGGCAGGAGGCTCAGCAGCTCCGACGCGTAAGCCGAGCAGACACACGGCCGCCATACTGCGGCACAGAGTGCAACAAAGCTGGCAGGGACAGAGTCTTTGTTGGGGAAGAAAGAAGCTCTAAAACAAACATATGCACATTTCTCACCACTAATTAATCCTTTAAAGGTATCGTTTTCTCCAGAAAACGTTCACATTCATTCTCTTTCCCCCCATATTTGGCTGGATTGAGAGTCTCAAGTCTAGGCTCCGACTGGCCCACCCAGGGTGATTCACAGGCTGCTTGTGAAGCCACTCTTTTGTTATCTTTGCTGTGTGTTTCAGGTCATTGTCGTGCTGAAAGATGAATTGTCATCCTCGTCTGGGGTCCAGAGCATTCTGTAGTCAGTTGACTCACATCATCTCCCAATGTTTCGGTTGCTGTGGAAAAATATCAAGTTAGCATGACGCCAACACCACCATGCGTCACATTGGGGATAGGTGTTAGCCAGATGATGATGTGTATTGGCTTCTCCTGGTCTGGTTAGTTATGTGCCTTTTGACCAAATTTGAGCAGATTGCCATGTGTGAGGAGTAGCTTTCATCTGGCCACTCTACTGAAGGTTTGATTGTCCAAGTGTCTTAGCAGTGGTTGACTTTTCTTGATCGTTTTATCACCACAAGGGAATCATGGAGCTCGATCTTTGTAACTGTACTGTCCTTGGCCATCTCCCTTACCAACACTCTTCTTTTCCCTTTATTCAGTTTGGTCAGTAAGCCATATCTAGCGAGGGTCTTTAAATTAGTGACAATTCCTTTGACTCCATTGTTTGGATTCATTTTGTATATATAATGCCAGCTTTGCGATTTTATATCAGTGATCTCAAACTGCAAACTGCAGTCAAGCTCTACAGAGCTCTGCTAATGAGCTATTACTGGAGGCAGGTGTGCTGAAGCAGAAAGACATCTATAAGTTACAGGACACCAGCCCTTGAGGAATGCAGTTTGATACCACTACCTTATGTACTATGGGGCAACAGGAGTAGAAGTCTGTCCTCTAACGGTGGCTTGCTGGTTTGAACCCCCACTCTGTCGTTATGTCCTTGGGCAAGACACTTCACCTGCTTGGTGGTAACCCACGTGTATGAAAGCCACATTTCCATCAGGCTGCCCTCAGGCAGCTGTGGTTACCAGCCAGTAGCTTGCCAGCATAAAAGAGTGAATGATTGAATATAGCGTGACATGCTTTGGGATCCTCTGATCTTGATAAATAAACATACAAGTACAGCCCCTTAATAATTTGTCATTCCAAATTAGGTTCTACTACTTTAATTTACCAAAGGTGGACTTAAATCCAGTTGCAAAGGTTCTCAAGAATCCCTCCATCCATCCATCCATCCATCCATCCATCCATCCATCCATTTTATTTACACCCTTGTCCCTTAGTGGGATCCGGAGGGTTGCTGGTGCCTATATCCAGCTAACGTTCTGGGCGAGAGGCAGGGTCATCCTGGGCAGGTTGCCAGTCTGTTGCAGGGTTCTCAAGAATGATTGCCCAAACTCACTTTGTTTAGATGTTTTTAAAAGACAAGTTAAAATCAAATCATTTTAGAACATCTCTTTAACATAAAATTTGACAGAAGTAAAGAGGGAATGAATACTCTGGTGGTACTTTATTTGTAGAACTTTATTTGTCCTTACCCACAGAGCATTGAGTCCCAATTGACTCCTCAAATGTCCTTGACCATCAACACACCGGTTCCTTGTGGGAACTGACAGATTAGGAGCGAGTGGTGACCAATCTTCAACTCTCAGGTCACAAAGAGGTGAGAGTGGATCTGACTCGTTGTTCTGTTAGCCGTTTCAGTTAACCTCTACCCTTTCTGGGTTAAGTTGACCGGGCACCCAATGTTTGAGTGGCCTATTGGGGTCATGACTGTTTTCATTGAACATCAGCAGTGATTTAGTGGAAGTTAATGAGCTGTTAGGCTTTATCATGACTTACTCAACAAAATGTAGGACGAGCGGATTAGAAATGCTACATACTAGAGGCAGTTGTAAATAACTCTTTGTTCTGATGTCGTTTGTCTGAGCTCACAGCACTGACATGACAGAGTCATTGACAGCTGGGGAAAACTTTAAAGGCCAAGACATGGATTTTCCATAGCGCAATCAGGTCTCTAGAGAGCAGCAGTGTCGCTGCAAGTGGGAAGGCTACTTAGTAAAGACGGTAATCTTTATCAGAGCAAGTCATTTTCCCCCTCTCTTCCTCACTCAGCCTCTCTCTAAGGTTGTTGAGCAACAGAACTAGGCAGGCCACTGCGCATTAGTATGCAGCATGGAGACAGTGAATCAATGGAGTCTGGAGGACTTTCCACTCTCTCTCTTTGCTGGATATCTACTATTAATGACCAGAAACCAGGGCCTGTCCCATCCCCTTGTAGCTGTAACCAGCACAAAATAATCAACCCATATTTTATTTTGGCGGGTCAAAGTGACGGCACACTTTACATTCCGGGTCACAGGTGAACTCGGATCTCCATTGCTGTTGCTGCTGTCACTGTGGCTAGCTGCTCATCTCGGCGTCTTCCAAACGTATGGGAGAATACGGCCGGATCGAGGTCCATTAACACCACCGAAGGCTTACATTGTGTATTTTCTATCGACCGCTCGACGGTGAGTCGTTTGCTTCACGTACTCTGTGTTTTTTTTTAAGAAATAGAAATGCGGTGGTGACACGCCCACTCAATTTACCTACTAATGACTGAAAAATGACTTTAATGATTAAAAAGTAATTCTCTTTTTGTTAATTTTGGGCCGAACATATTATATATCGTCAACATTTTAAATAGGCCCTTTGATTTTTGTAAATTCGTCCTTTTAGGATCGGTTTAGTTACTTTTCATTGATTTGTGTTGACGGACTATAGAACTCTGGGCTTGGTTAGTTTTTTTGAGTTGCGCAACAAAAGGAAAAAAAGAAACAATTGTTTATTGAAACGATACGGAAGTCGATTAAGTTTAATTGACACTATTATCAATTAAACTTGGGTACAATTTAAAAGTGCACATTAATTTGATCTGTACTCTTGCTTGATCTGTAACTTTAATTTGAAGCTGTGATCGCGATCTTTAA